>JAHLSL010013733.1:263678-309296 GCA_025920805.1 Petroica traversi
GGCGGCCGGAGAAGGCCCGGCAAGGGCTGGAGGAAGGCCCGGGGGAATGGCCGGGACAGGGTCGGGGGAAGGCCCGGGCGGCGCTGTGCCTTACGTGGGGTGCTGCTGGCAGCGTGTGTGGAGGGCGGGGGGGGTGTAGCTTTACGACAGTGGGTGTTGGTACTAGTTTTAGAAATAAATTGTAAAGGTGTTGCCGGTGTTGGCAAGGTATGCAACACGTTGATGCTGCCGGTCCCTTCTAATTTTGTCTTGCTTTAACTGCTACATTAAGCACACGTTTCAAACCTTGGAGCCTTTCTCAGGGGAACCAGGGAGCTGTGTGCAAGCTTGTGTCTCTAGCTGGTTTTAAGGTTTTAACATTATGAGGACAGGACAGAGTGCAATCTGGTAAAATTAATTGGACTGTTAATTCTGCCTTCATAGGAGCTCATCCATCTTTTGTACTGCCTACAGAGCTTATTCTGTGTGTAAGCACAGTGAGGCAGCTGCAGCACACATGGCCTTGCTGCTGGCTAGTGTGCGGGACAGCCTGGGACAAACAGTTGCAGCCATCGCTGAAGATGCAGCTGAGCTGAGCGAGACGGCGATTATTCCTGTTGGAGAAACTCTCCTATCAGCATCAGCTACCAGTGCGCGCACACACCCACACACGCACAAGAGAATCGTGTGTCCTCCATCCCCCTTCAGCCCCCAACCCCTGCAAAATCATAAGCAGCCCGGTGCTTTTTTCTCTCCATTTTGTCCATTCGGATGAGAAGCCTAGCTCAAGGTCTGGCTGTAAGATGGTGCTTGTGACTGCTACAGAGTAGGAAGGAAGTGAAGTAACACAGAAGCAGAAATAGCAGCAATGCCAACGGGGCTGTTTCTTCAAACCATGTAATCGTCTAAAGCAATGTTGCAAAAAACCACTACCTTAGTTATAATCCTGATGTAAAATCTAAGAGAGTGGAAGGACAGAAATAGCTGTCAACTCTCACCAATTTTGTTCATCCATGGAATACACATAAATTTCAGTGTCCAGTGGAAGATCAAATAACCATGTATTTCCCATTTAGCTAGAATGGTAAATATTTGTGTTCCCAAATTTATATAGCCATTTGGTAACAGGCAAAAGAACAATCCATATTAAAATTTGTTTTTCTTGGTTAAAAAAACAAATATTGAGTATACTACATTTCCTGACAAGTCTCTGTAGAAAGAAAGTCCCTGCTTGTATGAAGTCTAGTGGATAAGCCTATGAAGCTACCAGCTTGGGTTTTTTTGTGTTTTTTTTTTAATCCCACAAGTTTCCCTGCAGATTTGAAAAGAGCAGCTATGATGAGTGATGTCAGCTTTTTTACTATAGTAAGAATGTACTACAGTCTACAGTCAGTATTGGAACAAGAAGCAACAGTACTGTCCTAAAGTCAGTTTTCTCTGAAGTAAATTCCAGAATCACTGACAAACTGGTAGGTGACTATGAGTAGTATTTTCTTTTTTGAAATGTGATTAATTCTGTTTAAAAGCTGCGAAGTTCTGATTTCTTTTGTTTCTAGTTCAGACCCCATGACCAGTCTCAAATATCTCACGGAACTGTTTATTTTTCTAACTTCTTCCATGTCCTTATTACAGGTACAGTTTCATTCAAGTGTTCACACATTCCCACAGAAACCCTTTTTGTTCTCTCAAAATATTTTTTTTGAAAACCCACACAGTGCTGGTGAAACCAGAAATTTTGAAACAAAATCCATAATTTCTATTCACCTTTCATATTTACAAAGTTATCATGGTGTTCAAATGCAGCTGAATTCATATTTCCTTGTAGAGAAGAGTTTTGTGCTGGTTATCCTATTCCAGTAGAACTGGATAACATCATTGCCTACCATAGTTAAACCATTATATTGAACTGTCTTAATACTAATATATATTTTTTTTAATTTTTTTTTTTATATATATATATACACATATAAATCTTATACTCCAGGTACCGCACAGTCACAGTCTGGATTTGCTGCCTATCATATTTTCTAGTATTTTTGGGTTTTTTATTTATTACTAGTTGAGGGAATTGGAATCCCAATCAGAAAAAACTATTTCTCTCAGACAGTGTTCTCTTTAATCAAAAGAACAAAACCAGGAAATCATCTATGTTCAGTCTCTTATGTTTCAGTTTATCTTTTCTGAATTTGGGGTTGAATAATTTGGATGTTGTTTTGGGATCAGTGATTAAAGAAATCATTAGGATGACACACAAGGTTACAGTATCAGGGTGGATTTATCATGCCATACAAAGCATGAACTGGACACTTTTTGCCATAGCACATGGAAACTCGCAAGAAAAATTCAAAGGGTAATAGTAAAATCTACTCTGGTGTGCAAAAACTCTGGAGATGGAAAAGTATAGGAAAAAGGCAAACAAAAGTGTCTGAGAAAACTGCTTTTTACATATCCTGATTTGAGTATTTCAGAAAGTTTCCTAAATGACCAACTGTCATTTTTTAACCTCATTGCAGATGTGTCTCCTCTGTTAGCTAATGAGATTGAGAAAGACTCTAAACTCTCTGCCAGTCTTTCTACACTTGTATTTCTGTTTGGTTGGTTAGAAGCCCCCTTAAAACTCAGATGTACTACTTAAAATATTCTTGCTCCTATTCACTTCCTCTTACTGTGTCTTGGCACAAGTTTAGGCAACACCATATCTCAATCCATAACGAAAAGAAGTGACAGGAAACTACAATAGCTGCTGAACACTTCCCCACCTCATTTCTTCAGGTTTAAGTACTATATTTTAAACATAATCTTAAATAATTGACTTATGTATGATTTGCAAAGCTTTATCATGATACTATTTCATTTATTCTTGCTGTGCAGAACACAATGTTGAGCTGTTCTGATGAATACTCAGTATTCATCAGACTTGGGTATCAGAGCAGTAAAAAGAAGTCAGGTCAACTAGGAACCACTTTCAAACATTGCTGTCACAGATACAGCACTTTGAAGTCTTGGCCGTCCTTGCTGAAAACTACTTCTGATGTCTCTGCTCCTAAATTCATTGCTAAAGAGAAATGACAGACATTCTTAAAAACTATCAGAGAGCAGCAAGATAGTCCATTTGCTTTACGTATGTTCAGTGATGAACAGGAAGTTGTTTTAGTCTTGTAAGCTGGCTGCAGGAAAGAAACTATATTGCCTTATACAAGAAACATCATGACACTACCTAAATCTTGAAGTTAAACAAAACTCGGAGCCGTGGAATATGCTGAATTGAAAAGGACATGCATGACTCATTGACCCTAACTCCTGGCCCTTACACAGGACGACACCAAGAATCACACTGTATGCCTGAAAGCATTGTCCAAAGACTCCTTGAACTCTGACAAATTTGGTGCTGTGACCATTCCTCTGAGGAACCTGCTCCAGTGCCTAAAAACCCTGTGGGTGAGAAACCTTTTCTTAATATCCAACCTAAATCTCCCCCAACTACACCTCAGGCCATTCCCTCGGGTTTTGTCACAGGTCACCACAGAGAAGAGATCAGTGTCTGTCCCTCACAATGAAGTTGTGACCCCAGCCTCTCCTCATACAGCTTGATCTTGCTGAGACTTGGGTGCAAGAGCTGTCAATGAGAAACCCATGAAGAAATCAGAGTCTAGGCTTGTATAATACTACACTGTAAAATGAGAGAGGTCTCATCAGCTACATGGAGAAATTGGGGGTTGGGATGTTACAGCTGGAAATGCAGTACAAGCTGACAGTGGGTAGTTTCTGAGTTCACTTGACTGTAGGAATTGTATCTGCTTTCATTACTCTTTGCTCAGGCTGCAGAAAGACTGTTCCTTCTGCAGTCAGATTGATCCAGCTGACCTATTAATCTTCTGAGTCAGAAAAGGAGTTACAAACCTGATTCTAAATGTCAGGCTGAGCTAAGGAGGCATTGTTGGAACACTTTTGGCATAGCAAAGCTAATAAGGAAAGTATACATGAATCTGTCTCAGAGTAAGTATTACACTACATTCCAGGATGTGGTGTCAAGTGAATTTGCATAATCTTGGGAAATACTGAAATTCAAAACTATGTTCCTAAGCATTGCACTTTTCCTCTATAGTCTAAACAAAACCATATAGCATCATGTTATATTTCAGGTTTCTTAAATGCTCACAGAGTCACAGTGGTTAAATGTCTCATTACAAATAATGTTATCTTTAGAAAAAATAATACTTTGATGGTTCAACAAAACAGGACTGAATCACTTGTTCTGTTATGAAAGTATAACAGATGATAATTTCTGAATGGAGTTTCCACTCAAGATAGTACTACATGCAAACCTGGCAAAGCTTGTATATTTAATTTTGACATGCTTTGTAAAAGATGTTTAAAACAGCACAATGTAATGTCAGCTTACTTTATCAAGAGTGAGTATACATTACATAAATTGTGTTTCTCCTGGTATATATATATATATAAAGATTTATATATTTATATATTTGTGTCTTTGCTACAGATTTAGAGGCATCAACTCCTTTGAAGAAATTGCATTTTGGAAATGATTCATACATACTTTGAAAACATTTATCTATAGTCTAAAGGAAAGCATTACTAAGTTGGAAATGTTAACATTGTTATTCAAAAGAATCATTGAACATATTATTGAATAACAAATGAGTGCTTTATTAATTTAATGTGTTCCCATCATATATACTCTCCCAATGCTGCTTTACTTGGATTACTGAATATTTAACACTCAATAAAGCTCCTTTGCTGTGAATTTAATTACATTTTTTTCATTGCTAATATTTCTGTGTAGTAATATATGGTTCTTACTGTTGCTTCAATCTATAATTAACTCTAAGGAAAACTGACCATCTTTGGTGCTAGTCTAGTGGTTCAGATTTAATACAGTAAATCTGTAATTTAAGTTCTGTTCAAAAACTGAACAGTAACATACTCTTTGATGTAGAGTATTACATGTAATAAGCCAGATGATTTATGTAAAATAGTGAAGAATGGGCTTCCTATATCTGTTTCATTGAGAATAACTAAATTTTGTTCTATGAGAATTTCTGCCAGGCTGACACACAGAGAAAAAATGTCAAGAGTTCAGTTTACCTTTAATAAATGCTTTTATTATTTTAATGGTTAATGGGATGTCTTTCAATTCCTTATGAAGCATTCTGTGTAGAACTAGTGATATGATTTTATGATAAGCTTGCTATCATGTTGTAAAGAAGCCATGATTAGTGACTTTACCTCAAGGGCAGGCAGAGGAGGAACTGTGAGTGTGAGGGAGGGGGAGGAATTTGCTACTGGACAGTATCAAGAGCACATTTCTCATACAGATTCACACAGATCTGGCAGCCAATGTGGGAGCAAGCTGAACCAAGGATGCACCTCATTCCCTGCCACTTTCTGCTCACATGGGCTACTGGGAAGCAGAACACATAGGGGGTCATCAACTCGGCTCAGGTCTAACGTGAACAGCAGATACAAGGAAGTAGGAAGTAACTCCATGGAATTTCTCACTCATGTATGGCAATGAAGATCTTGCATTTAGTAATTAGCAAATCTGAGTAGTTTAGTTATCTTAATTTTATGGATATTAATGGTGTTATTTCCTACTGCACAATTTGTTGTATCCTCGTCTCTGTTTATATTTTGGGACTTTCCCCCTTTCTCTGAAGGCGCACTCTTGTTGGTTCAGTCAGCACCAGTGGTTCTTGTATAATGGTTGCTGGATAATTTTTACCTAGAAGTTCAACTTCCAATTTCTGTCCAACTTTGCTGAGTTCCATGGGAACATATGCAAAAGCTAGACTCTGCTGAGCTCCATAACTGAAACATCCAGATGTGGTGTTGCCAATAACCTGAAAAAAAACCCAGAAACAATTGTATTTATTTTCAATGCAGTGAGATTTTCTGAAAAAACCCCCAGCCAATGACCTAAACAACTAGGCATCTCACATTTTGGTTTATACACTCCAGACATCAGGCAAGTTTCAAGTGTGTCATGCAGTTCATAATATTCTCAACAGACAGTAACATGACCTGGGAAGTATTTCATTTTGAAAACAACACCCTATTCTTATTATGTTCAATTAAGTTTTCACTGAAACATATGCAACACATGCATATGTTATTATCTATAATAATTTAACTACTAGTGAGTACTTCAACACATAATCTGTGCTGTAGTGTGGAGCCCCAAACTTTGATGTTGTTTCATTTCTTTTGAGTACCAAAAGTGCTCTTAGGACAATGGTGAACTTGCAGAAGAAGAGAATGGAAGAATATACTTCAGTCTGTTCCAACCCTAGTTCCAGTTACTTGACAGCATTTCACATCTTCTTTGTAGGTATTTTGTTAGTTGTTACTTCTTGCTTGATGATTAGAGTGTTTATCGCTTCTAATTTTTCTGTGTCAGTAAAATAAGAATTATGTATTCACACTTGAAACACTAAGATTCTGTTCATGAGTATTAAGACTGATTTTTTGCAACATGAACTACAGTCCTTGCCTTGCCATTGTGCCACACACTTTCGTTTCCCTCTGGATCAACGTTATCTGTTTCCACAGTAAGATATACCAGTCGTCGTTTGAGCCCCTTTTCTTTAATCTGTTTCAGTGCTTGTTTTCCTGTAAAGTCTGCTGCCTGAAAAAATACAAGATAATGATGACATTGGTTTATTTGGGTTCTCCATTTAAGTGCATCTTTATGTGTATGCCCGTCACTTGAGTATTTTATATGAAAAATAAACAAAATCAAATCTTTGGCTGATAATATATCTTGGATCTTGGTATTTTTATACTGCTATATTATATCTTGGTATCTGTTCTGTATATTCATTTTCCTAGATCTCAGCCTTTAATATCCTTAATGCCAACGCATTAGAAACATACACCGTGAGCTGTGTTACAAGACTACCTGCTCTGTTAATGTCGTAAGCCAGAAGACTGTACATCACTTCAGTGTCTGTGACAAGAAGTGAATTCCAGTAACCAGATCCTAAAGTCTGGGCCTTGCTCTCTGAACACGCTTCCTTTTGAAGCCATCATCAACTTATGACAGAAACTTGTCAATGTTCCACTTCAATATCTCTGCCAGGCTGCACAGCTGGCAGTTTACTCCATATTCTTGTTTTCAGTAGGTATGTTTCTTTTCCCATATCTACCATTTTATGGGACAATGCAGTGTGTTTTGTACAGAATACTGCTATTGTGTGGGGTTCCTTTTTTCAGCCTGCTTAGAAGGTACAAGCAGATTCTCATCTTTCCAGAAGAAGGCTGCACAAATGTGTGACAAGTATGGGGGTAGTCATTGGCAAGTCTCTGAACCCTCAAGGTTACATAGAACAGTATTTACTGGATCTGATCTCATTGAGCTGATTCCACTAGCCTGGTTCTATTACAGAATCATTCCGTTTGAAAGGAATCTCTAAGCTCATTGAGTGCAATCTTTGACCAATCACTGCCTTATCAACTACACCATAGCACAAAGTGTCATGTCCAGTTGTTTGTTGGACATCTCCAGGGATGGTAACTCCACCACCTCCCTGGACGGTGCTTTCCAATGCTTAACAACTCTTTCTATGAAGAAATTCTTCATGATACTAAGATCAGCGAGAACAAAAGAATTGTATTCAACTAAATTGCCAAATACACACAAGCCTGCCACATGGGCAGAAATATAATAGCAGTTACAAAGTCTTCTAGGTTTTGCTTCACCAGCAGTGAAAGCTATTTTCAGGCAGTTGGTCTTAGGTCTGAAGCAGGAATTATATTAGTTTGATGAGTGGTTAAGGGAAAAGAAATGAAATATTGTTGAAGTCTTCAAAAATACTATTTCTGGTAATGTTCTTTAATTTCAGTAGAGAATTATGACATATAAGAATTACAAGCAAAACATATGTGGAATAGATATTAAACAGTTAGTTCATGTGTTCTTGCAATCCTTGAGGTTCACATAAATCTATGTGTAGGCTCAGAAGAAATTATTAAAGTGATGAAGAGTTTTTGCACAATGAAAGGCTAGGCACTGTAAGCAGTAGTGAAAAACAGCTTATGAACCAATTAAGGAGCAGTTGGACTGAAAATCAAGGTGATTCAACTGGGGATAAAGCACATACTGCACATAAAGATCAGAGCTGGCACCTTTGGGGAAAGGAAGCATGAAATACAGCTCAGATCAGAAAAAAAGACTCTGAGGATTCATTTTAGAGTATAATGTCAAGATGCTGCTACAAAATATAAAGCAAAGATCTATCAGACAATAACCAGTTACTGGTACTTCCTTTTAATTTTTCTGCTACATGGTAGGTGCAACTGTAGGAAACACCTACAATAAGAAATGTAAGTAAGATTGTCTTCATAGCATGACTCACAGACTCAAATGCTTTGCATAAAAAAAAGAAATAACAAGAAGTGAACATTCTCCAGGAATAATTAGCACTGCCTTCCTATTCATACTAATGTAGTATCAGGTATTTAGTCACATGGAGTGTATCTGTGGAACTAAACACAAGTATTCAAATGCAATTTTATATGCCCTAGGTATGGAAACCTCTAGAGCAAGCAGCTAGCAGGCTTTATAAGCTACCTAAATGTGGATAATTTTGTTCCTTACAGATATAAAATAAAATCATTTCCCAAATGATTTTACCTGGGCCTAGCTTTTGGCCATCTGAAATATGCCACTGCATATGGGGGGTTTCATGTAAAGGGCTTGTTCTTTGCTATTTTCTGTTCATTGAAGTTTAAGATTATTCCAGTCTTTTTAGAATGATGGCTTGTGAAAATAACCAGGTTGTAATCTAGAATTCAAACTCTATAAAATACACACCTCTCGTGTATATATATATATATATATATATATATATTTATATATATATATATGCACACACTGCAAAAATGTGTGTATCTACATGTATAGATACAAAAATGGATGCACACATACCTACATACTTGAACACTATATGAACTTGCATAAAAATGTATGTGTGAAAATATACGTGTATATGTAGTGCGCAACTGCAAAAGAAGGGTGTCTATATAAATTTTTAAATATTTAAAGCACCTTTTAAAATTCCAACTATAGGAATTCAACTAGTTCAGTTTACTACTTTTACAGTTCTTGGGTACCCATGCCAATTGTACACTAATGTATTCCCACCTATATTCATTTTTCTTTTTAAGTGTATGTACATGGGGTTGTTCATTCCAATCAGAAGAATTTGGAAGCTGATGTATTCAACCTTAGTCTGGCTATTTTTAGTAACAAATGCTTCCTCTTTCAAGGAGAAAAACAGTTCGTTTGCATGTTGCTTCTATTTGCTTTACCTTGCCATACAGAATATAGTAAAAAAAAAAAAATCCTATTTAAACTAGTGTAATCCAATAAATTAATTTTAAAAATAAAAACCCAAACCAACAAAACAGAAGAAAAGAACAGAAAAAAATGACAACACGAAATAACTCCAATCTTGAACCAATATAAAATTCAAAGCTGCTCTTCACTGTCTCAGTTAAAAAAACCAAAAAACTTGACATGTAGGAACAATGTAAAATATTTATACTAGTTGAAGAAAAGACAGCCATAAAAACCTAAGCTTAAAAAACAGAAGACTTTCCATTTTCTTGCCATGAGATCCAAAAGCATTAAGCTTTGGCAGATGTAATGGTTTTCACATAAAATAAAAACTCTTCGTACACCCAAAGATAAAGACAGTATCTACTGCTTAGCTTCACTTAATTTGAGTGCAGTTCACCAGATAAAATGATGGCCTGTTCCTTTTTACTTATGTGTTAGACAACTCAAATATTAAAATGGAAAATCATATCACAAAGAAAAATCACCCAAATTTTTAAAATAGTACATAGCTAAAGGGATGCCACTGATTAGTTCATCTATTAACATACTGTGTATATGTATTTACCTTATCCTTCTTATGCGGCTTTTACTTTGTGTCATTTGCCATGTGTTTGATAGCACAAGATAAACTTATTCTTCTTTAAAAATAATTTACAAGACAATAACCAATGTGACTTTTAATGCACAGTGAGAAACCTTGAAGAGTTTAACTTACTGTGTTTCAAATGTACCTGGCTTTCAGTGGCACCCCAATCCTAATTCTAATCCTCTGTAAAAAACTCTTCTAGTTTAAGGGAAACAAAGGAATTATCTATAAGCCTATAAATAGCCTATAAGCCTATAAATTATCTATAAGCCTTTCAAAAACTTTTTTTTGTTGTTGTTTCTTAGCCTATTCCATTTATTAGAATAAAGTCAAAGTATCTAAGAAGAAATATATCTGTTCAACAGTAACTTGCAGTAAAAATATACAACTACCTCAACAAGGGCCTGTTGTAATTTATTTGATAGCCACTTAGGACTGTGGGCTTTGGGCCAAATTATGAACACAAAGTCACCCAAATGAGTAAGGCAGCACCAACAGCTGCTGTGATCTGCTATAACCATAATGTTACAACACACTGGAGGCAGCCTCTATACAGTATTTGAAATTTTTCATAGCTAGATGCTCTTTAATTATTTCAGGGTAACACTCCAAATGATATCTGCCTCACCACCCTATAAATGACGACAATTTTTCTTCTCAGAGAGCAATTATTTCACAAGTTTCTTTTGCCACATCAAATCAAAGGTGTACAATTTACACTGCACAAAAGTTTTGTAAGGGAGATGTCCAGTCTGTAGGTATGGCACCTGCACCAATGCAGCCCTTCTTGTATGCAGTCACTTGTAGAAAATTGGTATGATAGAAACAACTGATGAATTACTGAATTATTTTGGCTCAAAATCCCTATCTTAGTGGGTGCTTATTCCTTTACATGGCCAAACAAACACACAGGGAGTCACCTTGATGTGCATTTTATACAGATAACAAAGTTTTTGCAAATTTTTTCTAATATGTTTCCTAACCTGTATAAACTTATGGAACAAGTCCTGTTTTCTGACCCTCTGGACACTATATAAAGTAATGACAGAACGCAGTTCCACTCATTCCTAAACTTCAGTTTGAATGGGGACAGGACTTAGGTGAAAAAGTGCACTCAATTAATATGTTATAAGCATAATAAATGGGGATTGAAGGGGGTGGGGGGAGGGGAAGAAATACCACGCCCCATCTCAAATATCGGATTCATCACTCCATCTTTTTTCCTATCCCCAGGCTCCTTAGCTGTTCTTCAGTAAAGCCCCTACTCTTTCTTCTTCCTCCTCTTCCCTTTCCTGTGTGGAGTAAAGCTGGCCTGAAACACGATCCTCTTCCAGATTATGGAGTGGGGTCAGTGACCACTGTTGTAGTCATTCCTCTCAGAACAAAAGGGATGCAAGATGGAGAAGTCAAGCAAAGGCAGACAATGGCAATTAGCAGGAGATGCAGGAATTCTTGAAGCTCAGGCTGTTCCACATGAAGACCATGGAACACAAGTTGGACTGAAATAACAGAGGGGCAGTTTTGGCATTGGCCAGGACAGAAAGAAATTACTAGAAAGAGGAGGGCAAAAAACTGTAAGTCTAAGCCTGCTGTCAAAGGATTAAAAGGGTGGAGGCACATCCTTAGAACTGCTTATCCTAGTTTCCTGAGAGATAACATCTTATTTATTGTTATGTTGGAGGTTAGGTCAATACTGAAGGACTGGATCTTGTAATTCGCTTACCTATATGAAGCTGACAGGCAAAACTTCTATTATTAATGCATACCAAAGCAATGAAATACTCATGTCCCTAAAAGGTGCAATAATAAAAAACAGAAAAAGTCAAAGTGAGAAAAAGAGGTAGCACTTGTAGCCTGAGAGGTGTGCTTTGACAAGGACATAGAGGCAGTCACTGAGCAGGGATGGAAGAGATGAAATGCAATTCATGATAAGCAGACAAGGAAAAAAACAATAATCAGAGGAGAAGGTTTTAGGTGGGTAGTAAAAAGAAAAAAAAATCATAAAAAAAGAAAAAAAAAAGAAAGAAAGAAAGCTAGGAGATAGACCTAAGAAAAAATTAGAGATTCTGGATACAGAAAAATCTGGAAAGAAGTCTGGAGTTGAGAACAAAGATCCTACTCCAGTAAATAAAGAGGGCTGAGGCAAAGAAACACTGCCTCCGAAAACAGTAGTTTCTCCTAGTGGAAACAGACGAAATACGAGTTAAGCACTCAGATCCTGGCCTGTCAGAGCACACTAGAGCAGAGTTCCAAGGGGTTTCCTTCATCCACTGCCCACCCTTTCCGAGCCGCGGGGCTGCTCCCCAGTGCCTGTTTCTGCAGCCAGGGTGCCCAGGAGATGGCAGCCTTGGATACAGCAACGCTGTGGGCTGTGAGCTCCGGTGAGTGCTGGCACTAATGAGTCATAAGAAATATCCTTCTGAAAGAAGGAATTTCCGTGAGCTGCTATGGAGGTTTTTCACTCTAACATCCAGTTTCATAGGGATTTCTGGTCCATTACAGTCAGGAGAGAAATAAGGCTATTTTAAGCATTCAGAGGTGATACACTACATCTTTGAGCGCTCAAAAACCTGAGAAGTGCAAATGTGCAGAACAGTATTCTTGGATGTGGACCCAAAAGAATCGCAGATTTTCTTCCTTAAAGATATTGTGTGTATTTCCTGTGACTTACATTAGGACTCTATTGAATATTTAGTAGCAGAGTGCTTATTCATGAGATGAGGCTATTTAACAACTATCTAACTTACTAAATGTAATTGAACAGCCAAAAGAGAGACAAGAGGTATTAAATGCCACTTTTCATGTTTAAACTGAACAGAATTTTGTTGCAAAGTTATGAAAGCATTTTATACTCTAAATTACAAATTAATCCTGTTAGTGTCCCTCCACTTTAATTTAATTGCAGGCCATCCTGTTCATCTTTGCAAGGAAGCAACTAACACTAACATTACTGAAACAGGTAGAAGAAATTACTTAGAACAATGTCTCAGACTTACTGAGAAAATTAAAATTTCCACAGAAACCCTGACAAAATGAAAGTTGCCACAGAAATCCTGCAGAAATGACTTTACTTATTGCCATGTTATAATTTAATACTCTGTGAGGAAAAAGGAAGTCAGCTTAAGATTTGACTATTATTCATCACAAAAAATTTACGTCTGTCAGTACATGAAGATGATGTATCCACTAAACTTTCTAAATGTTAGGATTTTATGGGGACTTTACATCTCATCATACATATTCCCCAGATATTTGAATGTCCTCTTGTAGAAATTAAAATTCTTTCTGATCATATTACCTTCACTGGCATCTGGCTCTTCATTCATTTTAATCTGTTTAGAAACTGTTTTCATTTTCCATGACATACCACTCAAGATTTGCTTATGCTGAAGTCTTTTCACAAGCTCACAATAGTTTTGTGAGCTATTTCAGCTGCTTGTTGCACAGTAAGAAGCACGCTAGTAATTAACTGAACAGTGCCTTTTGGTTGCCATTTACACAGAAATCAGCATTTTCCCCAGCTGGGGGCGCATGCTTAAAGCAATAACCCTTGCGAGGAGCTAAACAGACAAAAATGTCAAAAAGAAGTATCTAAGGATGTGTTGCTTGTAATTTTTATCTCGTTTAGCCTTTTTTGAGGGGAAAGTTTTGCTTGTGTTCAGTAATGGTGGCCTGTAAAGAATGGTAAGATCTGTACTATGCCAAATGTGCGACAAAACCAGAGGCACAGAACTGAGACTCAAACTGCCAAGAAGCAGAGTAAATAATCTCACACTGCATTTCAAGCTACAGTGTTTAGAGTGCTTCCAATAGCTGAATTAGCTCAGGTACCTCTGAAGTGTCAACATACAGTCACAACTGCCCTCATTTGAGTCAATAAAGAAACATCGATTATTTCCTTTTTCACATTAGTTCAGCAAATCTGGCAAATGTTTCAGGCTGACACATTGCATTTCCGTGGGACATTCATTCATGCCCATTTGTCTACAATGTGAGTATCTGCTCTGGAGAACTGCTCCAACACTGCATTTCAACCATGCAGAGAGTGTGCAGAGCAACTAAGGAATCAAGTTCTTCTCACACATTAATGCCTTCCTATGATCCTCATGGGTATCTTGGCAAGAAACAGCCCTGCTTATGGCTGCTTTCCTACTTACATTAAAAGAAAGGAAAAATAAAAAAGAAAACAAACAGATGTATCAAAAGGAAGTGGAAAGAAAAACATTTTTTTTTGCCTTCCTTACAATTCTGCGAATGTCTCCACAAGATGGGAAGGCTTTGATTTGTAAATGCAACTTAATCCTAATTTATAAAATCCTGTATTTCCCTGGCATGTGACACTTCCTCTGTTTAAGGCATAATTACACTACCCAATGGAGAGAGCTGTAACTCCACTACATTTAGGAACTGCCATTGATATTCTTTGGAGAAACCCTGGCTCAATCCTGCATAGGTTGAAGAAATTTACCTTCTGCAGACAGGTTCAACAGAGGAAAAACACCTTCCTGGGCTTGTACTGTTATGGTCAGTGAAATTGTCCCATAAATATAAAAGCATTCTTTTAAGTTAAACATGCTTCCGTCATTCTTTCCTATGCAAAGTTTAAGATTTGTTTTTTATCTGGAGCAGTAACTTAAAGTTTGAGATTCTTCTTATCAGTTCTACAGTGACTCCACATAACATGGCAGAAGTATCAAGGACCATTTATTATCTGATTTATTACCATTTCGGATATGAAGGGAGGATAAATAATAACAGTTTGCTGCTGTACCATATTGCATCATTGTCAAGATTAAATGTTTTGCAAACATTTTTTCTTCTTGATCTCCCTTATATACTTTAATTTATAGATTAAAAATTGAAGCAAAAGATTAAGTCACAAACAGCTCATCATTTAGAGCACCTTAATTGAAATCTCTAGAACCAGACTTTTCATGTTAGAACCTTCAGATCCATTGTGCAGGCAACTAATGTTTGAGTTGAAGGAGTAACTGTAGCAGCAGTTGGCTTTAGATCTGCTCAGGACATGATTTCACCAGATTTTGTGGAGAGGTCCTCTATTTGACAGAGTTTAGGCATTTGGTTTGTGATTCATTTGGACCAGGAAAGAGAATTACAAGCAATTTTTTAAATCTATTGGACTAAACCAGAATTTGAATTGCTAAAATATTGATACAAAAAAAGTGAGGTTGCTGATTTAAGGAGATAGAACAACATCTTTCCTTTTTTACTGCACAGTTAAATTCAGCTAGCTCCATTCTCTAACCTTCAAATCAGGTGTAAGCATGTTATGAGCAGAGGATCTTTTCAGAAATTCCATGAACAACTAATTATTCTTTTAGCCAATATACTAATTTAACTTATATTTAACTTATTGTTGTCAGTTGTCCCTAGCAGTTCTAAAAAATACACTTTTCTCAGTAATTGTTATACCAGGGTGGTAGCCAGGGAAAAAATCCTAGAGATATCAGCTTTAACAAGAATAAACAGATAGAATATTATCATAATATGAATAGGTTTTTTCACCTTGTAAATAGATATGCACACAGACATATATACTACATATACACTATATGGTTACAAAAGTGTATATATATGCATATTCATACATATATGTATATACACACACACATATACACACACACCATATGGTTACAAAAATACATGATTAAAATTTCTCTCTGAAAATAAACCACGAAGTTATTTTTCATGTAGACAACATTTAGCATTTGCAACTTCCTGATCAAATCTATAATTTTGATAGCAAGAAACAAGGAGAAAGATTTTTTTAAACAGGATGGTACTCAGAAAGTAATTATAATTATAGTAGTGCTGTTGGTTTACTAAATCTATTTTCCAGCTACTGGCATTTTTCATGTTAAAACATTTAAGGAATAATCTATACATAATAGAACATTTTGAAAATAGTAAGACATACCTTGTTAAGCTTTACAAAATAGTCCAGTCCAGCTTCCAAGGGATCAGTGTCACAGTTCATCTGTTAAAAGATATAAATTCACCATCCTTACATGATGGATTATCATAGCTTTTGGGTTGGGGGGTTTATTTCCTAATTCTATACATCCTTCTATTTAATCCTGTGTCACAGTCTTCCACACTGTGAATGCACAACCTCTGTCTGAATACACTGCAAGCTTCCAACACAGGATTCAGACAAAGCATCAACTAGCATGCCTAATATAAGATAGCTATGTAAAATTACTAGATATGTAGATTTGTAAAAATAGTCAGCTAAGCTTCCATATGCAAAGTAAACACTTTTCAGTAAGAAATAGGATTTTTCATCAAGGCAAAATGGAACCTCACAAGACTGAGTAACTAAAGTATGCACACCATTTGCAACACAGCAGAGTGGCTTAGCTGGAGACGGAAATAAAACACAAAGCCAGTCTCATTCACCACCTTCTCATCAGGTGCAGGGGAATAGATTCTGAGGCAGCCCCTGAAGAAAGGATGAAAATAACTAGCACAGAGCAAACCAAAAGGGCCCCTACATTCCCACCATTTCAACATCTTGAGTCCTTTAATTTCCAAAGGAAAAATTTAAGGTAAAATGAAATTATATTGATTTCCCCCAAATTCTCTAGGCCCTCTGATAGTTCTTTATTATGAGAAAATTCTGCAGGAATAAGGTAATCGCAAACAAATCAGTTCCAAATATATTATGAAGCAAAAATAATTTGCCTCTCATGACATCGTTATTAGAGAAATAAAACATTTTGAGAACCTGTCAGCCAAACCTTTGATTTTACAACACTAGAGCTTAGCAAAACCCTCATAATATTGCTGTACACAAGAGGGAAAATCATCCTTAAATCAAACGAAGTGTTTCTTTGCCAGCAGTGCAATGGAGTATAGCAGTTGTTTTTATTTAGAAAGTCATCAGTAAGAATTATAGCAGCTTTTCCTGCTTGAGGAAAATTTTCTTTTCATGCTAAACTGAGAAACTGGTAGAAATAACAGCTGTGCTAACTATGACTAAAAGCTGCATAAACAAAATAAAAAAATAAAATTAAATAAGCCCCACCAGCACCCCCCCCCCAAAAAAAAAAAAAAAGAACACAATATCCAAACCTCCAGAAAGAATAAAAAAGAAGTTATATTTCCTGACCTCTGCTCCCCAGGCTCGGAAACCCTTTTCCAGCCTTAAAGTATTTAGAGCATATGTTCCAAAGTCATCAATTCCCTCTTTTTGGCCAGCTTCCATGATTGCACTGTAAAGAGGTACAGAATCTTCTTTTCTATGGTAGAGCTCCCAGCCCAATTCACCTGTTGCACAAAAAAAGATTAATATTTTCAGCAGCTCAGTTAAATTAATCTAATAAATATACTTCTATCCTTGCTCAAAAGTGAGGATCAATGCTGTGTTAGTTCACACTCTAGGGTCAATTCTATCATACAGCAAGTCTAATTCCCAGCAAGAACTACCAGAGGATTTGTGCTCTACATCTGAAGCAGTGGTACTATTATTCAAATTTAAACTGTTAACTGAAAACTGTGCTTAAAAAAAACACCAAATAACTGATAAGAAAAGGTCATGTAACAAAGTCACAATGATAAATTAAGGACATTATAAACAGATGATGACTTGGCAAGTGAACAGCAAATGTAACTGAGTGTAAACAAGAGTGAGTGTATTTAACATAATTAGCACAACAGAAAGAGAATATGAATCGAAAGCACTTCAGTTGCTTCAGAATGCTCTCAATTCAGTCTATTACACTCAAAATGGATGCAAAAAGAAATAAAAACTAAAAGTATGGGAAAGCCAGATACTAAGCACTACAGCTTTACATTTTCAAGGCACATTACAAACACTAATATACGGTAATCCAAAAACCATTCTTGACGTTGGTTTTGCAGCAAACACCAAAGAGGTTATCAGAACTGGCCTTTTGTTCTGCAAAATAAATATTTACACTATAGGGTATTTCTAGAAAAAAAGGTCTTGGAAAAACTCAGCAAAGACCCTGACCATATCACATTTGAAAATCAATGTACTGTGATGCCTCCCACACTAAAATGTAAAATGTAAAATGTAACAAACCTACGAAAAAATGATGAGACTTAATTTTCAACATAATTTCAGTGACATTTATTATTTTATTCATTATCTCTTTCCTTAAGTGTATGTTTTTTCTATTGCTTACCTGTGTAAGATATTCTAATGGCAGTAACAGCAATATTGGAAAGTTTCAGATGTCTGCACTGGAGAAACTTAAATGAAGCATCACTTAGGTCTTCATTTGTCAACTTCTGGAGGACCTGTCGTGCATATGGACCTGCTACACTAAGTACTCCCATCTCATCTGTCACATTTTCTATTTCAACTTTGTATCCACCTCTTGCTACTTTTTCTTCGATCCATCTGCACATAAAACATAACCCTAATGTTACACTTCTTATGAAAAATAACTGAATTTAGTAGGATTTTACTAGGAGTTATTTTTTGTTAGTGTTCATTTCCCCAGCAGTTCCCAGTCCCACCAACAAAACTACGAGCAATTTTAGACAGACAAATCCATCGTTGATATTAAACAGAACTTTCTGGTGAGACACTGATTTAAGAACACAGGCATTTGAGATACAGCTAGGAAAGAACAGCATTTAAATGGGTAGAAAGTATGCTCAAGATAAGAGAAAGAAGTGATCTCCTGCAATGACAACAGATTTAGGTTTCTATCCAGAATGTGTTAATAAAATGTCAACATACAAGAAGAGTAAGGAATAAACACTATGAACATAAGAAAGCTCTAAATAAATTTCTGTGACAACAGAAATGAACAAGCAGGTTTGTTGCTTCCTGAATACAGCATTCAAAATATTGGCAGGAAGTTCAGCTTGGATTTAATAAAAAACAACAGCTGCAAATTATCTTTCATGAAGCTCAGAAAACAAATGAAATAGGTATATTTAAAAATCTTATGGAGTACTACATTGTTAAGCAGTATTAGATCTCAGGCCTAGGCAAGTACCAAACAGGACTGCAGAAAATTTGTAGAATTAAATACATTTGATCTGGCTCTGCCATTTGGGTTCTGAATGTGCTAATGTTCCTCCCAATTCTTGTGGGGCTGTTATGAAAGAGTACATTATTCTTTGCCTGTTAGGCCAGTGAATTTCACACTTTAATATGTTGATTTATTTTGATTTACAGATTTGCTAGCAGTAAGAAGAGCACTCGAAATGTCAATTCCAATGTTCATCTATGAGAGTCATTTAGTGAAGTCATCCTGCAAACTGCTTGCTTCTTTCTTTCTTTCTTTCTCTCTCTCTTTCTCTCTTTTTCTTTCTTTCTCTTTCTCTCTTTCTCTCTTTCTTTCTCTCTCTTCCTCTTTCTCTCTCTCTTTCTCTTTTTCTCTCTCTCTTTCTCTCTCTCTTTCCTTTTCTTTCTCTCTTTTTCTCTTCCTTTTGTTTCACTTTGTGGCCCCAGAGCCCAAAGCAGAAGACATTACTACAGTATCAAGAAGACTGCACTGCCTATCTGTATGGGCCAGGTCAGTGCCTCTGGGGTCATCCCTGTTAAGAGCCAATTTTCTTTTTTGCGTAAGAGAACACACTAGAAAGGAACAGCCATGCTGTGTTACATCATACAATGCCAAACAGGTTCAACACCAAAACAAGAATTACCTCCAATAAAGTATATTACATAACTGTTAGCAAGTTCTCCATCTTTTTACATCAGCAACAATCCAATATCCAACTGCTTATACTTCAGAATTCAAGTCAACCAAGTTTCTAAGAAACTAAAATCAATAAATAAGTAGAATTCTCGTGAACTTTGTGAAAATTTTATTGAGTAATAATTGAGAATTTGGAACTTAGTAAAAATGTTTCTGTTCTAATGTGACAGTACAGCACTATAGTACTTACTGCATTAAAAAATACACTAACCTCAGATCATGGAGTTCTGACCCTGACCCAGTTACAAGCATGAATTCTCCAGGATACAGTTGAGAGACGGTTAGCTCAGCATAAACTTTTCCTCTTGGTGTTAACATATGGCTTATATTTGTGGAACCCACCTAGAGGACAAAATTTGAGGTTATTATGAATGCAAAATAAAGTCTTTGACTTCTTAAACATCATTAAATGGTTATTTGTCATCATTTGAAAAAACAATTTTTAATGTTTGCTCTGCTCTGCCATAAAAGGATTGGAGAAATGTACAACTGGCTAATCTTAAGCTTTAGAGTGGAAGCTTCACTTTTTCCTTTACAGAAAAAGTGGAAATTTTTAAAATAAGATAAAGCAAGACCTTTTTAAATACTTCTTAATTATGCATTATACAAGATATTCTTAAGCTACGTTTGTCTTCCTCTACATAAAAAATTCTCCATGTAATTGACATGTGTATTTTTTTTCAATCATGTGAATAAGGTTTTAGGTCCCAAGAGAATAAAATATGCTTTTCTCCTTACGATAAAGAGAGAAATACTGAGCTGGCTTATGCTTTTGTGGCCCTGATTTATGTATGCTTTTCTACTTTTTGTAGTTGCCAACTATGAATCTGTATCTCTGCAGATTTGAATCAGATTCTGTGAAGAAACTCAATTCCTAGAGACAAACTTTCAAGTAACAGTTACTTAGCAGTGACCATAAAACATATACATGCTCATACATATATCATCCAAAGAAACAGAAATGGGACTGTGCCATAGCTATTGTGCTGGCCTGGTTCCAAAAGCAGGACTTAATCTTTCTTATTTCATTCTGCTTTCACAGAACCTTGTCAATAACCCAGTCAGAAGCCAGATTCCATACAATGAATGGTGAAAGAAAAAATATTTCAGACATTGTGATTACTTTGCAGGTCTTATTACATTAATTAATTATGCCACAGTCAGTAGCATATTGCAGGCATATTACAGTTGAATTTTCAGAATCTGATGCTGGTCACACTCAATCCAGTTGAAATACAAGTATATCCCTAGTAACTCCACTGGATTATTTTATGATGGAGACAAGCATGAATGGTACTAAAAATCAAACTCCTGAAATAACAAAAATTGTGAATGGATGAAAATGTGGATTTTTAAGTGGACTCATAAATTGTATCTTCTGCTTTGCCACCTAACTTTCCTGTATCATCGTTGATTAAACTCTGTAGAAATCACTTGTTTGTTCTCGTAATTTCCTGTTTAATCTTGATTTCCCTGTACCACATAAATAAATTCAGCAAGTATTATCCATGCCCACTGATGACTCAGTTACTCTGCCTCTACCCCAAGTTAGACTGAAGACAAACTTTCAATTCATATTGTTATCACAAAGTTAATACAGTAAAAATATGACTAAATGGCAGTTCAAGTTCTTCTTTCTGCTAGGATATCAATCTTGTGCCTTCTCATTGAGTTGATAACCTTTCAGAAGAGCTCATCTTTCTTCAAAACTATAGTCTCAGCATACTTATTGTTTCCCTGTATTTTCTCCCTTTGGTGTCTGAAGCAATGAAAATTGCCACCTACTGCAAATACTTAACGAAATTCTGTGCTGAAATGACCAACCCAAGTCATCCTCCAACTGCAGGGTCACTTCAGAAAGGAGCAATCTGCTTGTTGGAGGTGCATCTCTAAAGTTAAAGACCACATGAGAGTGTCTGACAGAGTGAGAAATAAAAAAGAACTCATGGAGCTCTACCAAAACCTGAAGACCAAGAATAAGAACCCTGGAACAGTTTGTCCCAGTATGCCATTTTAGAGCACAGGATCACACTCTGAAGAAAAGCCTACAAAGAGCCACACTTGAGAAGAAACGACACACGTGAGGTGAAAGCAGCACCTCCTGAATATTTGCAAGCCTTGCCCCAGGCAGCCAGCTGTAAAGCAATCAGTATGTGTGGAGGAAAACAATGGATTGCATTTGAAAAACAAAAAAAACCAAAGCTGTTTCCTTGGGAAACCATGAAACTGTGGTCAGGCAAGAGCACCTTCCACTGTTCTGCTCTGCTGCTCAAGCAGCCACCGTAAAGCACAATTTTAGGCAGGCAGCTGCCAACCTATTCTACTCTAAAAAAAATTCCAGGTAGGATTCACTTCCATTTTTTAAAAAAAGATTTGAAACACAGGAGGCTGTCTGAACATAAGGAAATATTTTTTTACCATGAAGTGGCTAAGCATAGGAACCAATTAACTCAAAAGCCATCTGAACATATTCCTAGACAACGAGCTCCAGATGACACTTGTCCAGCCAGGGATTGGACAAGATGATATCCAGAGGTCCCTTCCAACCTCATTTGCTCTGATTCAATGATCTTTGCCAGAAGGCTCTTCAGTGTAGGGCTACTCTGGTATAAACGCCACCTGTGTGCATTTAAATGAGTGCAATACATCTGACACAGAAACTTCTCCAAAGGATCTGTATATTTGGTATCGAAGAAATATGGGAAAAATATCATGGTCAGTTTTCCATATCTGAAACAGAGCTTGTCTAAGTTCTACATTACAACAGTTACCACTGTCCCATTTACCTTTGGAACAACATTTGCAAATAGATGATCAAGCAGCTTAACAGAATCTGTGCCTTTTACTTTAAACTTGCCAAATGGTGACAGGTCAATCACACCAACTTTTTCCATAACCTGATTGTACTCACGACCCACAGGGTCAAACCAATTTGTGCGCCGAAAACTGGGTCTGAAACAGAGCATTTGGACACATAAAACACAACTTAGAAATTTTGTGCTCTTTGTAGCAAAATATAGTCTTCAGTTTTTTCAGTTTAATTATCATCCAAAAGAGATAGACTTTCCTAATTGTAGGTAACTTACCCAATATTTTCCTTAGTCTAACACAGCTTAATTATTAAAATCCTTTAACAACACAGAAAGATATGGGTTGATATTATATCAACCACTTTGTATAATAAACTGGGAACTGTTCAAATGTTAGAATAAGTCATAGTCTGTCATGAGCAAATTTACAGCTTACTTTGTTGATGAATCATTTATTTAACATTAAGATGTCAAAGGCTTTATTCTGAACAGCAAGTGTGTCTCTTTATTCCTTTATGAGCCTCATTTAGATTAGACTCCAATATCCCCACAGAAAATATTTATTTGCTGGAAACTCCCTGATGCAGGGAGTTAAAAGTAGGTGGACAGGCATAGAGAAGGGGGAAAAAAGCAAAAAAGATTTGGCTTCTCCTCTTCAGATGCTTACACAGAGAAGAATGATATTTTTCATGAAAACATTATACAGTGCTACTGATCAAATAGTAGGAGATGGAGAAAAACACACATTTATATCGAACAAATTGTTTTCCAAGTTCTTCCTTGAGATACGTTGCTTCCTGGTATCTCAAACCTAGAACAGATACAAGATACCTTGATGTGTGTCTTGAAATGTCTGCCTTATCAAAATAAAATGTATTCTAAACTATGGAAAAACAGGAATGGAAGATCAAGCTAATAGATTCCTGTTGCTGAAATGAAGGATAAATGCATACTTCTCGTTTAATTTAATTTGCCTGATTTTTGCTATCATGTCAATTTTTCAGGGAAGGAAAAAAAATACTTCATTTACTTGTATCCAGTCTCATCTCCAGGTTTGTAGAACCAATGAGGTTGCTCCCATCCTGCATGGAACCCCATTGAACATTTTGACTTTAGCAAATCATACAGCCCACTGGTTCTCTCTGTTGGTCTCCCAGCAAATCTTTCTTCTTTAGGGTAACCAACTAGAGGGAGGAAAAAAATACAAACCAAAAATCACCAAAAGCTATGGCATAGTAAGATCATCATCAGATAGAAAACACATCTATAAACAGAGAAATCTAGATACAGGCTTTGAATTAATCCTCAGGACATAAATGTATTAAAAAATATCTTCTTACCTATGTTATTAAAGCCATAAGATTCTCTTGCTTTGGCTGCTGTGTATTCTGTAGTGGTCCACTTTCCATAGCGGTTTGGATCTACTTCTATCAGGTCAAATGGAGGTTCCCCGTCAAGGATCCAGTCACTGAGGTACTTTCCCATGCCACCAGCATGTATAATGCCATACCTTAAAAACAGGAAACAGTCCTGCAGTGCCAAGTCTTCTGTGTTTTGCTTTTTACAATCAGTATTAACATAAACAACTAACACAAATCCCAAAGTATTTTGAATTTTTCCCTCTTTTTTTTTTTAAATTTGCTTAGTTTTGTCTTCTTTTCAAAGAGTAAATTCTGCATTAATAGATATTTCTACAGCTTCACTGTCAGCAGCATAATGTAATTGGTAATGTATAGTAGTTGCAGTTTAATGAGAAATAGTCATTAACATGAAATGATTTAAAATATAATACCTCTATTATACCATGTCTTTGAAAAAATTGCCAAAATATCTTTCCATCTAGAAGATGTGAAAATTAATTCTTAGTTGTTTATGAAATGCTCCCATGAGCACAACAACAAAAAAATTGAATAAACAGTAAGTCCGTCCCAAATCAAGTTTGGATTAACATGCAGCAGTAAACCATAGACACCCATGCAGAATAAGGAAGCTAAAAACAACTTAAATTGCTGGTCATCAACTTTGCAATCTAAATTCTATGTCTTCAGTTAAAATAGGCAAGGACTCACTAATAAACCATAAAAAGGAGTAATAATTTAATTCTAATGCATATGCATAAGAAGAATGAATCTACAATATGAATGATATTACTTTAATATAGTATCTTACCCATTATTTACTTATTTATCTAAATAAAACAGAAACATTAAAAAAATTGAGTTCTTTAAATAATTCTGCCAAATACAGTCAGTACAGTGCAGTTCAGCACAAATCCTCAGACTCCACACAACCTTCTATCACTGCAGTGGAAGCAAGAAGGATGAGTGCCTGTAAACTGCCACTTCAGGAGAGATAGCTGTTGCTGTTGCTAATTTCTTAGTTATTCATGGGTACAAGATTTGGTACCATGAAAGCTTATGATGCCTTCAAGTACAGCTCAGATGAAATCTTGGCCAGTTTAAGTCTGCCTGCACCATCCCCTGCAGCCAAAAGCAAAAGAGAACTGCAAAGTGATTGCTGCATGATTGTGAGCAGTGACAGAACCAGGACAAGGAAGATTTTTAGCCTCAGCTGAAGACTACTGAGCTTATGGCATGTAACCCAAGGAGCAAGACAAGGTGAGGCTGCCCTGCTGCTCAGGTACAGCCCTGCAACTGGACTAAGAGGTCTCTGCATTCTGCAGAGTTTTGCAGCACTGACTGCACAACCCTTTGATTTTGGTGCTCCTAGCTGGGCCTACATTATCAGAGATTTTACATTACACAGGGTGCCCAAATCTGTCTTTACCTCAGATAAGATGGAGCTGGTTGTGTAAATACTACCACTGCAATTCTGCTGCTCAAGGATGTTTTTCAGGGATGTTTACAAGTAGCTGTGAAGAATGCTACAGTGTAGGAACCTCAGCCTTATGATGTAGAGAAAAGTTCCTTAATGAACACGAACTGTTTTTCTTATCTCCTTTCAATCCCTGACAGATTAACTCTACATTGTCCCTGTCATGTTCTTGTGTCTTACGTATGAGTTTTTCGTTCTCTCCCACTTCCAAGTAATTCCATTCCTATTCCCAGAAAATTGGAGTCCCTGCACACTGTGGTACCTTTTCTAGTGTCTTTGTCCCAGGTTTTGAAATGGTTTCATTGCTTTGAATTAAACTTTTCTGAATAAAATCCTAACCTGCTCTTGTTAATATTTTCAAAGTTGTAAGTAACTAAAAATGGGAAGCATTGAGCAACCTTAATAATAAATAGTGCTACAAGCTCTGCTAACTATACTTAACTTCTTTGCATGTTAAAATGCCTAGCAAGCTGCTAATTTTAGATAATAAAAATCCTCTAATCTAAAAGCACTAAGTCCTCTGTCACAATGTCCCTGCTAGTTGACTGCAAGATAAGGATTTGCTAATGCACACAAAAAATTACAACACTGGTAGAAACACTGCAGTGACCCAGAAGCATAGAACAGAGAGTCAAAAGTCCCTGAAAAGCAGACAAAGTAATCCCATGACAGCCACATAATTGTGACCTGTGTCTAAACATTTGGAGATTAATCAAACTCCTGAAATAAGTTGTTTAAAGAAAACTAAACATGTAACGCTAGTCTTCAATTTTTTTCATATGGAATTTGATTCTGCTCCCATTGACACCAACAAAGAAAAACAGGCTCCAAAGTCTGGCTGCAGAGTAATGAACTTAAACAGTCTTTTTGGTAACAAGGTCTAGGCAAACCGCTTTTGTAACTATAAGTTCTGCAAATGTTACTGAAAGATAACATTATTTTTTTTAAAATCCAAGCAGCAAAGGTGAATACCTTTCACAATGAATCATTGCAAAATTACCAAGCTTTTTTATTTTGAGGGCCTCAGAAAGCACGTTAGTGATACTGCCTTATCTTATGATCTGAGGGTTTGTTTGGTTTGGAATGAAAGAAAACTGGAAAAAGCTGAGCTGGATTTTGAACAGCAAATTAGGCAATTGGAAAAACAATGTAAACAGAATGTGTTCAATAACATATGCTTGGAATGGTGTTTGGTTCATTCTATCCATCTTGATTCAATGGTCAAACTAAGACAATTAAAGAAATGGTGGTGGTTTACCATTGGCTCCAATGCAGCCATAATAAATAAGATGTAAACAACATCCAAAAAAACCAACATAATGGATGGGAGATGACACCAGTAAACCTCTTATTTCTACTGTTGCACTGTCCTCTTTATTTGTGTTCCTCCAATACCCAGCAATGCAATTTTTCAACTCTGCTTTCAACAGTCAGGAACACTGGATTTGTATCCCCAAAGCAGTCAGTTACACGCTATACTGGAATGTCTTCTATTTAATACACCTTCAATTCTTCACACAAAACTGTACACTGCAGTCATTTTTGACCAACCTCCGTGAAGTATATACAACAAACAATGGTAAAATACATTGTAATTCAAAGCAAGAAATAAAATGAACTGGAAAGAATACTTTCAAACACAGTACTTTTCTGACTTTAAGTTTCTGCACAGACAGTACTAAGAACTATCATTTCTTGTTGCTTCATAAAGTGTCACAAATATTGGCCTCTGGATTAAAAGGAGGAAACAAAATATTACTGAGAGTAATGAAGTAAGAGAGAAGGATCTTACCTTATACATTAAATTACCTTTAACGAAAGATCTGTACAAAACAACTCCGAAGCTCATAAAAATGCGCAAAACTTGAGCTGACTACCATTTCAACAATATGACAGACAAAAGTTGTCACAAAGAACTTACTCACCCAAAACCAATAGCTACCCAGTAATTTCTGATACCCTGATGTGGTCCCACCATAGGAAGAATGTCTGGAGAATAGGTGATAGGACCAGCAATTGTGTTAACGATGTCTGCTTTTCTCAAAACGGGGACCATTTCCATGGCAGCCTCAATATGCTCCATTATTCTGTCTAAATCAGACTCAAAAAGTTCTTTTCCAAAACCTGCACAAATATTTGACTCTTATTATGTACACTTACACAGAGAAAACACACATTTTCAATACAGTTATGGCATATAAATATCGGAATATAAATTTTTATGGGAATAATCAGGGCACATGTTCAAGCTTTCACCATTCTACATAGGAAATATGGCGTGCATAAAAACCTAGTTACCTGCAGGACCAAGTTTATTTGTCACTGCAGTTATACTATCCTTTATACATATTTGTTTAACCCTAAGGTCATGCAAATTCAACAATGAAGTAGAAAGGAAGTGAAGACACGCAGAAACTTTCTTCTACATTAATAAGACCCACATATTTTTGTCAATATGCCAATAATTTGAGGAGAGGGAAAAAGATACTTTCTATATCTGCTTCTGACTTCCATGAAATCATACGAATTGAGGGTATATTTCATGCCCCAGTTTGGACCCTAGGCACGGATGATTGTCATTATGCAGAGGAACTTGGTGTTACTGGAGACAGAAATTTCAGGAAGCTGTGACTGGGCTATCTAAAACTGAACCGTGTTAACTGCCCTTCCTTAGGAAATGTGTTTTTTAAAACAGCAACACCAATGAGTTAGCAACACCAATGAGCTTTCTATCTGGAAGTGAATGGAAAGCTGGATCCCAGATATAACACAACGATTTATAAGGCTTTTTAGTAAGCATCTGTATGGCACAGGGTATTTTTGTATCCTATACAAATCTACAGCTCTCTTGCCCTTACATGCAAGCACAGCATTTTGTCTAAGACATTCCTTTGCTGTTCCTATTTGACAATCACATTATATCTGGGGTAACAATTAATATCCAGAGTCAGCATGTTGGAGAGAATTGTAACTTAGAAAAATCTCTATTCAGGCAAAAAAGGCTATATATATCCCAGTTCTGGTGACTGCCTCTAATCACAATAAACAAGTACCTCTTCAGGAAGAAGGGCAAGACTACATCGTAGTAGTAGGCTTTTCTTATGTTACATTTTTATTTCTGTTATCTTTTATCATTAGAGTTAGAACTATTCTTTGAAAGGAGTTTTTGCATTACAATCATGCACTGCAAATATTTTGTATTTTCCATCCCATAAGGCATCATGACAGCCTGGGATTTTTGTACATTAAAATGTGTGTTAGTGCTTATTATGTTGCAAGATTTGAAGTTCTTAATCACCTGGTGGGACTCCATTTGTTACCCATGACTCCTGTAGCTTCATTTTCTCCTCACTTTCGTATGGACCAAACAAAAGACCATCCCTTTCTTGCCTTAGATAATATGACCCTTCTAAGTCACGAATCACAGGCAATTCTGTTTTTAGGGCTTTCACTTCAGGGATAGTTGATGTTACAACATACTGATGATGAACAGGTATGAGAGGGTGCTGCAGGCCAATCATCTTGCCTATGTCCCGGGCCCAGAAGCCTAGAGAAGAAAACAAACAAAATCAAAATAGAAATAGTCAAACACTAATTTTAGTGAATGGAAAATGACAATAAAATATTTGCAGCAAACACTGTACTTTTATGTGTGACATGTTTCTTTTCCCATGCTTCTAATTTTCAATTTATTTTTCATATTATCTAGCATATTTTCCCCTCCATAATTCCATGTCCTTTTTTCCTAATTACACTACTGTACATTATTATAGAATACACATACTAAAAATACAACTAGCAAATTATAAATTGGGTTTCTAAAAGTTCAGAAGAGAATTTAATTAACAGTTCCACGAACTCTGTGGCTTATTTCCGTAAGGTTGATTTGCAATGTACTCCTAGCAAAGTACTTAAAAATCGGAATAAATTAACTGACATAGTAAGTGTTAACCAAGCCTATTACTATCAACCAAATAAGCTAGTATGCTTTACTAAGACAGTAGTCAAGTCCTAACACCCCAACAGACTAAGACAGTACTTTTCAGGCAACTGACCTCAAGAGTTGTAGTTTCTCTCCTCTTTCAAATGCATCATGTTACTCACATTAATTATGTCTCTCACACAGCAACCAATTAATCACTATGTTTGTATTGGTGAATAGTCAAGGGTGCTCTCCCATGGCCATCCAGTTAGAAGTTCTGATACAGACTGTGACCAGAAAATGCAAGCAACCATTTCCATGCCTCTGAAGCCGGCTCAAGATCCTTCATGCAAGCCATGAGATAGAAGTTAGGGAAGACCTAATTCTCCTCTGTTAAGCTTAAGCTGGTAAGGCTCACTCACTTAGTGAGGTACCCGTGTCAGAATGAAGGGATGGAAACCACTTAACTACCAAACATGAGTTTGGGATTTGCATCATGGCTTACATCTGCTGTGGGGCTGGAAGGTAAAAGACTTGGGAATCAGACAGGTACAACTGACTGGAACAGTAACTGCTCTAAAATGCTTTGAATATCCCTCAGCCCCACTCTGCTGATTTTTAGATCAAGAAGCAGAGGTCTCAAGAGTGGGAAAGAAAGAGAAAAATCCAATGAAATAAGAGTTTCAGGGGAGTCTGGGAGTGAGGGCGGGAGGAAGATAGAATGAAGGACAAAGAAGAGGTAGGAGGGCCTTCCATATAAAAGGCTATGTGCCATATGGCCCCGAGTAAAAGAAGGCAGGTCAGCCTGCTTCCTGTGTAACCAGCTGACTCCAAACTGCTTAGGACAAAATATCTCCAGCATGATTTTCTACCTAACACAGGCGTCCCTTCTCCTGGGACATACCCTTCGTGCTGCCCAGCTTAATATGCAACTTTTCTTTCTTTTCTGCTATTGACTTGTCTTAACCAAATTCTTTCACCTCTTTCTTCAATTCCTTACTCTCCAAGACCTGGTCAAAGTTTCCCAGTGCCCCAAGGACACCAACAGGCATAAATCATCATGGATAGCTTCACCTGATGCTTTCACCCATGCCCGTGGGCACAGGAGTTGAATTCCAGGTCAGCTCAGGTCCTTTAGAACCTGTCTGAGCTGGTTTGATTGTGTGCCTGTTTACAGCTCTGTCACAACCATGCCTGTGCCTGGCCATGGAACACATTGATCCAGACCCTGATCCGTGGACTACTTCTCAGCCTGACCTCAGCTCAGTCTCAACTCCGCAGTCCTCCTTGCTGATTAGTGGGCACCATTTGACCTCGGTTACCGTCACCAGGCCTGTTCCTGACCTGTGGTCACATTCCTGGCTTGGCCTCAGCCTGGCTTCATCGCTCTGGATCTGGCTGTGCCTCATCTCCACAAGTCCCTCTGGAGGCCCGGGCTGCAGGCTGACCCCAGCTGCAGGTCCTGTGCCCGATGTCCTGCCGGACAGAGCCCCCGTTGGCTCGCCAGCCTCGTTACCCTGCTTGGCTCCCTGTCCCTGGGGAGCAGCCGGCTCACGCCGCTTGCTGACCCTCACTGGGGAATACATTCTCTCACCTCTGGCATGGCTTAAAGCCAGCACAATTAGGAAAGCTAAATTGGGCCGTGCTGGCCTTGTGCCATTCCCCCATGCCAGTGTCTTATTTAATATTACGAACCAGCCTCAGGGTCTAACACCCACAGTTTTAAAAAATGTGAAGTTTCCAAGGAAAATGTTTTCTGTGGAGATCCACCTACCACTGATGGCCAGCTGAGGCAAAACGGCAGAGGAAATCCAGCATCACTTTCAAGAGATCTGTTCAGCTAAAAGCCCCTGCTCAGTCAATGCTAGAAACCAGCACCTGTTGCAGTTTTCATATGTAAGGCTTTTGCTCCTAAATGGCATCTCACCATTTGGAGGAGACTCACTGCCAGCACACTTGTTATGTCAGTTACATTGGCTGAGGGATGATCATGCCATAATCATATAGAGTGAGTGACCCCAAACATGACTTATGGTCTCCTATACAGAAGACAATGAAAAAAAACCTGAATAAATCTGTATTTCTAGCACATATGCAAGGGTTCCCTTCATTACACACAACACATGCAAATGTGGATTTCAGTGGTGGCTAACAACCTTTAGGGAACTTTTTTTTATTTGGACACTTCCATGTCACCTACAAATAAAACTATTTTAAGGTAAAATCAGCTAATGAAGCACAGAGGAGAGGAAAAGTTAAAGTGGCAGAAAATTAGGTCTTGGAAACAGCTTTGTTTCTTTCTTAATAATAAGAAATTTCCTGGCAATTAGATTTGCAGAATAACATTACAAACACAGTTAATTTTAAAATGCTTTTAAGTAAGAGACAAATAGTTTAAGTGTGTTTAAAATGTAATCTACAATGTTATACTTCCAAAAAAGACACACTTATGATAAGTGCTTTTTTAATTGCTTAAAATAATAAAAGGTGATATTTACTAATAGAAAAATATTAAAGTTTCTATGTTTAAGGTTTTTAAACAAAACAAAAATTGCAAAAGGAAGAATATATTCTCTGAAGCAAAATTCTAATTGGAAGCAGATGTCAAATCCTATCACACATAGTAGAGATAAATGAAGGCATACATTATATCTCTGGGACATTTGTGAAGATTAAATTGTAGACACTGCAAAGATCTGATGCTGAAATATTTAGTGGTGGTGTTACTTAGCATATCTGCTGAAGTATGTAATCTGACTATTTCTTGGTTTTGAAAAAGACAATCTTCTACCACTACTTATATATAAATGATGTATATATAGTGTGTACATGTCTGAAAATACAGGCTTATACACCCACACCCACACTGCATATATAAACCAAATTCACTATTTTTGCACACTTTAATCAAACATTCCATTATGCATTGGCTGCAAATAACTTCAGCAGGCTCAGTATAGTTACTTCATGTCAGGGATTATTTATTAGGCATCTGCTTTCCTCTAAAATGGAAATCTCACATAAAGAACAGCTAAAGATTGGTTGGAACTAGTTTGTTCCAGTTCTGCAGCAGATGTCAGTTGTGGGGTGAGGCGGGGAGGGGAAGAGGGAATGTAAAGAGCCTTCTGATGTATTTTCCTCTGCAACATGAGTCTAAAATTATACAAGTCATGATCTGTAGTGGAATGAGGCAAGGCTGAGAAAAAGAATGAATGTTATCTGAGAAAACATTTATAAGAGATATGTGTTATACAGTATTGATTTTACATCATTAGCCAGAATGTTAAGCAATATGTGCTTCAAACATTCATTTTGGCTGAACAGTCAACTACACATGAGAATTAAGTAAATATATTGTTGATTAGATAACTTATTAAATAATAAAAAAGACTTAGGAAAAGCTCACAGGGGTGCATTCTAATATTTGTAAATAAGCTCCGAAAAGCATTTACCACAAACCCCTGCCTAATATCAACTTGATATATAAGTCAAAGAAAGATAGCTTCACTACAAAAATATAAAAAAATTACTATCTCTGTGATACTTCATCCACATGATGCAGAGCCAATAAGTAGGAATAATGAGTGTCTAGAAGTTTGTGCCCTAAATAAGTCTGATTGCCAAGAGCCTTTCCTTTCCATTTCATAATCTTGGATCTCTTCCAGACCAATATATCCACACTGAGTAACAAATGACATAAGGATCCTATTTGTAAGAGAGCTTGTGATTTTGTAACTGAATGCTGTTCCATAATTCATGCCTGAAAGGTAGGAACTGACAGCCCAAATGCAATCAAATATTGACACCTCTTATTTTCCAAGTGCTTGACTTTGTGATCTATATATTTTTTTAAAATTTGGTTTCCCTGTTTGTGTGGTTGATTACCCTCTAAAAAACATACTAAACTGCTCTAGACCTCTTTCTCTCCAAAATTCATACGTGGCACTCATGAGCAAGCTTAGAGCCTCAGATCCTTGTTATTTTAGCAAGGCATATAGCAGTATCAGGCGATCATCTATGTATGGAAGGCACATAAAAGAAAGAGCAATTTTCAATGGGTTTTCCAGTAGGTCTTTACTGAAGCCTGGAATTATTTAACACAGGGCTTTCTATATCCCAGCCTCTGAAAAAAAGTCAGTAAAGCACATCCCCTGAGATTTCTGCTTTTTGATCCTGCTCTCTCTAAATTTCTCTCCCCCTTTTTTTTCCCTGCTGTCTCAAACTCTACTCTTCCTCCAGTCTTTACATCCTTCTTCAGCTATTTTGTCACCATGTGCTAGTCAGCCTCCCTCATTTGTCAGATTCTGTCCCAGCAGCCTTCTCTTCCTTCCCATCCACTCCCATCTACCCCTCCCTTGCTATTACATATTACACCAGTCTTTCATGCTTAAACAGCTCAGTTTTCCACTCAGTTACACATACAACCATTCCTTGAGTATCCTTACGTTTTTGTAATCATTTTGTCTGAAGAGGTCCTAGCTCAGTTTCCTTAATGAAAGATATCAGATATCTTCCCACTGTCTCCCTGGTGTCATCCCCACTGCTGTCATCTCCTCTCGGTTTGAGCTTCCTTATTCAGCAAGTCCTGTGTCATGCAACTGTTCCACTTCCACCCTAAACACCTCCAGAAATCTTTCCAACACATTTTGCTCTCCCAACCTATTCTCCTTCTAGTCCAATTACTCCATAATTCCAATTGTCAGCCATGGTATTCTACCCACCAACAAGAAGAGTTCCTGCCTCATTTAACTTCTTAATTTTATCTGCCTTGCACAAGAAACAGAGCAAGGCTATTTTCTTTTTCAGTTCCACTGCAAATATACAGGAAGGAATTATAAAGACGTTTTCTTGCTCTCAGTTCACTTGTCCCATCTGAGTAAGAAAGTCAGCTTGAGATATCACAGCCTCTGACTGAAGCCTCATTATTCACTGCGATGGGAGGTATGCAGGACTAATGCCCTAAAAATGCAGGTATGATCCAGTTTGAGGCAGAGTCAGCAAAACTTTAATCTATATGGTAAATATTCAACATGTTTTCAAACAATTGAAAACAGAAAATCTTCTACTACAAATCAGAAAGCATGCTACACATAAGACCTGCCAACTGCTTCCCCAATAATTCATTTTTCTACTTGCATAAATAATAATAATGATAGTAATAATAAGTGAATAAGTTTAGATTGAATACAGATTTTTAGACTTATTAAGTTGCTTAGAAAAATAAACACAAATCCAAAGGACACTTGCCCAAAAGTTTTTTGAGGTAGAAACGTAAGTTTGACTTCTTTAACACAATGAAGAATAACACTTGCAAATGTAAATACAAGCTCCTTGAGTTAGGCAATTTTTATGACTTGCAAAAAAAATGCACTGTTAAGCCAAGCACATGTTTAAAATATGACTCAAAGGATAACAAAAACCCTTCCGTTCCAAGGATATGCAGATAGAGTTAAATCTTAGAAAGACAATAGTGAAATAGGTAAGGTCAAATCCTCAGTCTCTTTGAAGAAGCAGTGAAGACATTTCTATTTCATATGTACATTCCATCTCACTTCCTAGGCATGTTTCATTAGATTTTAGAGCACTGCATGGACTGTTCACATACTGGGCACTGGAACAGGCTCCCCAGGGAAGTGGTCACAGCACTAGCCTGTCACAATTCAAGAAGCATTGAACAATGCTCTCAGGCACATGGTGTGACTCCTGGGAGTGGTGCTGTGCAGGGCCAGGATAATCCCTGTGGATCTTTTCCAGCTCAGGATATTCTATGAACCTATGACTCTAGATACAGACTCTCTTCTACATAACTTACTGTAGACCAGTAAAGGCCTTTTTTGCTACTAAAATCTAACAAGTCTGATTACTAACTGCTGGAGACAAATCAGAGTAAATATTTTTAATTCTATTCAAGGGCAATTAATATAAAAGCTAAATTTTCACCACACTGTGAAGAAATATGTCCAAACCACAAACCAAGTGAATGTTCAAAACCAGACATATTCCTTACACATGTAACCCACACAGTTCAGTACAGGTGTTTTGTGTCAGCTAGTACGTAAATCTGAAAAGCACTCAAATGCTTATATTAAATCCCACCTGCAGTATTCACAATTCTCTTTGCTTGAATTGTTCCATGTGGAGTTTCAATGTCCCATGTCCCATCTGATCGGAGGTTCAGATTAGTCACTTGGACAGGATAATTTAATTGAGCACCATATTTTCTGGCTCCTGCAGCCAAGGCCATAGTTAGAGAATAAGGATCAATATGACCATCTCCAGGGTTATACAGGCCAGCTAAAACCTAAGTGGAGATAAAACCCCCCAAATGAAAGAAAGTAAAATTTATCAAAATTAGATCATTTAAAAAAAAAAAACCCTCTTCCTTTCTTGAATATAGTAAACTTCAAGAAGTCAAAAAAAATTTTCAAAATATATAATAATATCAGCCTTTACCCAACTTAACGATGCCCTATGTGAGTAAAATCGCTCCCATCTTCCATGCAATCAAAGGTTGCAATGCTTTAGTGTTATAGACACAGTAATAAATAGTATGTACTCTAACATACAGTATGCACAAAAATTCAAAAAATTCTCCTTTTAGGCTATGACATCCTTTTCTCATTGAAAAACAAGAATATGTTGTACGATTTGTACAAAGAAAGGAGACTGTAGATGTATATTTCTGAGAAACCAATACTCAAATGGGTGTTACATTTAAATGGAACTTATATTTCATGAAACTGACTTCTTTACCTTATCCATGTTCAATAAGGGAAACAGCTCTTGCACTTTCTCAGGTGTGATCAGATATTGCTCTGTTGGGTGCCAACCAGCACGAGTCATTTGGTATTTGAATTCATCCACTCTAGTAGGGGTTGAGGCAATCCTGATACTGCCAGGCTGATGAAACCCCACAGGCTAAATCAAACAGAAACCACAAATTACTGAAAGAACCTTTACTGATGGCCATATATGTGTTTTCCTGTGCTTAGGGAAGTCTAACACTAACTTCACTAAGAATTTTTCCACTAACATCACTAAGAAAAATGCAAGTAAGCAATGAGCCCTTGAAGGAACAGGCCTTAGATATAGACTCCTAGAGCAAATAAGTCATCAAATTAATTTCCTAAGTTAATGCATACTGTCTTCAAAACAATTACAAAAAGCATTTATTGAATGCCATGATATTCATTTTTACTAGCATCTAATTAATATTTGATATCTGCACTCATACACTTTCAAAAATAGAATCAGATATGTCTCAAAAATAAGTATATGTGATGTACTTAATTTTAAAATCTATCATCAGCATGATTTCCTATTGACATGCTGCAGAATGTATTTAGCTAAGCACCTTTATAAGCGCAATGTAAAACCATTCACCAGTTTTGTCCTTTTAATAAATGAAATATCCTTACAGAGCTGGACTTACTTTCCTTCACCTTTCCTATGTTACCTCACAGGACAATAATAGGGCTGAATAAGTCTTTTACTGGAACTCACAGTGATAATCTGATGTGGCAGCTTATCTAGTTGTGCAGCAGAGAGAAGAAAAAAACATTTTATGACAATAAAATTATATTTTTATAAAAATACATGTCGTTATATATATATATATATACATATATATGACAAATATTTAAAAAATACAAAATGTGTAGACTAGCACAGTGAGGTTCATTCAATTTCTGCTGGCATGCGAAGAAAGCACAAGTTTAGTAAATTAAATCTATAAGGCTGAGAGATGCCAGATGAAAAAGATGACTCCTGTTTTTCTCCGCATATCCATTCCTTAAGTCACTAAATAAAAACACATCTCTAAAAGGGATGGGAAGAATTGCAGCAATCTGCTCAAGCACAGACAGCATCATATCATATGAATGTTTAAGCAGACATATTTAAGGCAGGAATGCATCATAATCAATCCATTCATTCCAGACTCTTGAAACCATTTTAGCTCCTTCATCAAGTTAAAGTTGCACACTCTCTGCTGTGACTTGAGATGTTTTATGAATTGTACCATGTTACTGAATTGTAGAGGGATCTGGGAAACCTACTATATGTAGTGTCTAGACAAGAAGAATGTATTTCAATAAAAAGGAACATACTCCTACTTCACATCCTTATCAAACACACTTTTTTGTAAGACTATTGCTAAAATTGGTATTGCTCTGAATTAACACTTCAGAGGCTGAGCAGATTACCTGTCCAGTCTCTTCTTCCAGCTTCTCATAGAGTTTGATGCTGTAGGCATGGATTTTCTTCAGGTTTATTCCAGGATGAAAATAAGTAGTTAAACCAGCCTCAAATAAGAAATAGGAACAACATAGATTAGAAATGCAGTGTTCTTTCCTTCCTTCCAACTGTCATTTAGAAAGGAACTGCCAAGATACTGAAAAGAAAAACAACACATGGATAGAGCCAACTGCTACAAAAATAAAAATAATGTCCTTTTTCTTTTTATGTCATTTCAATTGTCTGCACAGGTGTTTTCTCATCTGTCTTTTCTCATCAAATTTGCAAACCCATGATACTGTTGCAGCTGTTCTCTCCCATAGCTTCCTTTCTTCCTTAAATTATTCAGTTGACAGCTTCAAATCTTTTGAAAGAGACATATAAACTTCCTCTCTGACCAACTAAATCAAATTACTAACTCTGTTGTCCTGTAGACCTTCTTACAAATGGAGATGGAAGAGAAACCAAACCTTCAGAAAGACCAGGTCTTCACAAGAGTTATTACATTCCTGGGTGTGTGCAGCAGGGCTGTGGAAGATGATACTCTTCTAGTCTCATCACTTGTCTCATGTGGCAGTTGAAGAGCAATTGCTGCATTTTAGAAGTATTTTAAGAAATTGTTGTGTATATATTGCACATCACTTTATCAGGTTTGACTTTAGAAATCTGCCAAGTTCTTTCAGATTTAGGCAAAGGTACAATCAAGAAGTTATTACAGCCTCTTCAATATTTAAGGAAACTATTCACCCGTCTACAACAGAGATGGCTAACCAACCTAAGGGCACTCATAATTGTAGATGTTTAGCTCTTAAAAAACAGAATTAAAATGTTACTGAAGTTAAGCATATGTCTTTGTATTGACTGAAGTTAAGCATATGTCTTGAACTTGTCAGCTCACAAAAACCCTTCTTCAAGTAAGACAGCAGAAATGTAAAATTACCATAGGTTTTCAAGATAACTACACTGATTTAAATATTTTATATATACACTACATTTTGTGCTAACTAAAACAGAGCTTTTCTGCAGGTTAAGGTTGCTTCCATTACAGGAGCTAGACATTGGAGTCCGCCTTTGAGTTCACTGCCATTCTGAGAAAAAAAGACATCAGCAAATTCATAAGTAAAAAGTGACACACATTGCAGAGTTTTGATCGTTTTTTTCTAAGTTGCCCAGTATGTATAAAGATTAAATACTCTTAATTTTAATATGTCAGCTCTGTTCTGTGCTACATGTTTTGAGCATTTGACGTTTAAAGCAAGTGGAATTCCTGTGAACATATGAATAACACAAGCAAGATTTAGTAGAGTTTAAAGACATATTTTAATTCAAAGTAATTTGATTATGCTATGAAGCTATTAAATGTTTCAAGTCTCTATAATTATATGAATATTCATGGCATTAATTAGGTCACATATTCTTATTTTTTTAAACCATGACCTCTCCTGTCCCATCTTTCTTTGTGCAGATTCACATCTAAGACAGGATCTTTTTCTTCAGAAATTAGGTTCAAATGGTTCTTAGCAAATAGTTCACACTCAGATACCCTTTCCATCAAAAAACATAGATCATACTCACTGACATGACAGGCACTCAGTATCTTCAAAGCAAAAGGGTCTTTACTGACTGGCATTACTGATTGTATCTTTTGCTGCCAGCCATGGTGTTGAAAGCTGTTCCTACCTTTACTTGTATGAATTTTAACTTTCTGGTATCTCAATTTCTAAATAATATCATAGTGCACCAGATTACTGAAATGCCTGGATAATCCAATGGAAAAGAACATAAAATTATTCATTCGTCAGTATCATGTTTTTAATTTGTATCTACATTCTATTAATAAATTTGATGCTAAGCATGCTTGGCAATGTTCATTACTTCAACAACCTGAGTTTAAGAAGTGATCACACGAACCTGTAGGAGGGAGATTCATCTAGTAAGGGCCCTATCAAGGACAAGCAGGCATGATGGTTTCAGGAAGTCCCTGGGTTAAATGAATAGTCTGGAAAAAATATTCTCTGTTCTTTTCTTATTTATTGAACCATTAGTATCATATGGGCACAGTGAAGATGACATATTTGACTAAATGTGATTTTTATCTCATTTGATAAGTGTGTGCTCCCATTGTGAATACATTTATATCAATTACATTAGACTAAACCCCAGCGCTTTTTCACTGCAGAATTTTTAGCTAAAACTTATCTGTTTCTCAAAAAAAGATATTCTAAAGGCCTTTATTTCAGTGCCTCAGAATGAAGAAATAAATTAGGGATTGAAATATTCAAATTTGTTTAGTCATTAACAATGCCTAAGAGTAACTAATTTACTCCTACTGCAAACTTTGTAATCTCATCTTGTTTTTATTGTATTCTTTTATTTATGTAAACATTTTTCTGGCCTTCTTTATTCTTCCAAACATAGTAATATGTTTTCCAGATGTAAGGAAATTATTTAGTGGTCCCTATTAGTGTAATCATTTTGAGCTAAATGAGTCACAAATCACTTGCAAGTTAGCTACAAACACATATGTATTCAGGAGCATTTAACTGCAGGAATTAAATAAATACTTCAATGTCTTCCACTTTCAATCAAAGTAAAGAAGCTGAAATGCATCTGATGCCTTTTGGGTTGAGATAATAAATGTTTTTTATTCAAGAATGCAGCTGGGACACAACTATAACATGATTTGACTATATAAAAACTAAGATAATAAAATCATAAAATAATCCTAATGAAACAAAAAGATTGAATGGGTCTTCAGGAGATTTATTTTCAATTTCATATTCAAAGCAGATCAGACCACAACGCTAAAGATTTTTTTCAGCCTCGCCTTTGAGAATCTTCAAAGACAGAGACTGCTCTACTTTCCTACTTACATATGGAACTTTGCATTCAGCCTTGTTAAATTCCATAAAGCTAACAGCCTCCCTAGTCCCTCAGCATGGCTGCCCTGCCCTTGAGTGGTTTGATTACTCCTCCCAGTTTGGTGTAAACTTCAAAAGTAGATGAGCATGTACCTCATCACCTACTCCAAATTACTGATAAAGGAATTAAACAGGATGGGTCCCAGGAAAGATTTCTGTGACACTCTAATTATTTCCAAGATTTGGGTAGAGTATGGCCCATTCACCAGCACCCTCTAAACTGTCCAAAGACTCTTCTAACTTTCTGGTTGTCCAGCCATGCAGACCATAACATTTTCTGTTGAATACCTGGATAGTGTGGGAGACAGTGTCTAAAGTCTTGCTAAGATCTAGGTAAGTGACATCCACTCATCTCCCCTTGTCTGAGAATTCAATCATTTTATAACAGACAGCAATCAGATTTGATCTGGTCTGATTTATTCTTGGCAAATTTATCTTGACTGTTCTAAATCATATTTTTTCTCCTTTATGGACCTGGGACTCACTTGATGATTTTCTGAAGAACCAAACTACAGCTAGCTGGCCTTTAGCTCCTCTGCTCAGTCCTTTGACTTATTAGAAAAAGTCTGACACATGCCCTTCTCCAAATCTTTGGCACCTCCACCAATTTTAATAGTCTTTGAAATGTGACACACCTGCAGCCTTGCAATGAATCAGCAGCATTACTGGATGCAGCCTGTCTGCTCCAACACACACACCAAATTCCTCCAGTAACCCCTGGTTTGGTCCTCATCCATTACCAGTAGTTACTCTTCTCCTCTAAACCTGAGGCCTAAGTAACCCTGCCAGAAAAAACTTGAGGCAAGAAGGCACTGAGACCTTACTAATGTAAACTATGACTGAATTACTTACTTAATTCAATAACAGTTACTTATTTTCATTTTTCACCTTTTCACTGTTAATGCAGCAGTAGAAGCAGCTCTTGTTGCCTTTAATTTGCCTCACAAATCTTAAATATAGTTGAGGTTTGGCTTTCCTAACTTCTCTTTCACATGCTCAGGTGCTCAGGTGACTTTTCTAAATTGCTCCATTTTCAGCTTTTTCCTGCTCTATCACCAGTATTCTGCGTTTTTCTCTGGAACTAAGTCATTAATTCACTCTGATCCAGGTGGATTCCTAATATGTCTACATGTTTTCCTGAACTGCAGAGCGAACCATTCTTGTAGTTGAAGGAGATTTTCTCTAGGCTTTACTCCATTTTTCTAAGAGATTTTTTTATTGTAGGTGAACATGATCTGGAAAAAGAATTTAAAGGATGGCCACTTTGCTATGAGAATTGACAAGAATATTTTAAAGCATTCTAATAGTTGAAATTTTAAAATGTTGAAATGTTCACGTATCAGTTTTGTTATTTTTTGATCAGTTTTATATTTTATTCTAATGCCATTATTAAATTATCTTTCTGGAGGAAAATGTTATTAACACTGTTCTATACCAAATTCTCTCTTCTTGCAAGTTTAACCAAATTATAACAAGTTATTATTTGACTTGTGCTGTGCTTTACTGTCAGCAGCAAAATCAGTGGCATGTTGTCAGAAAAAATTTAATATAACATATAATAGCTCACTCTGTTACACCTTTTCATAACTGGTAATATAAAAACGTGCACATTTGTTGTGCTGTTAAATAGCACACATGAAAGTCAGCCAAAGTTACCTCAGACCTGAGAAATGAAATAAGGTTTTGGCAGCAACACCAGCAGGAATATAAGCTATCCGAAACATGATCCTGGGCTCTGGCAGGACTTCTGGGATGGTGAAAGGGGTAAAATGCGGTATAATGCAGCAACATCTGAACCAGACTTCCAACATTTGTGTTTGCAGGCAATGTGCTACATGCCATTTCACATCTTAACAGTATGTAATTGTCATCTGTATTTAGTACTGTTTCACCGTGAGGAAAACACAGATAAATACACAGTATCTGGTATAACCAGGAACTCACTGTCACAGTTTTGATCATTCTGTTAATCTGAAACAGACTTAACATTTTCATCTTCAGACAAAGTTCTCTAATATTGAGTTCAATGAAAAGAGACAATGAAGACAATAAATAGATACCATGTAGTTATCCATTTTAACATGGTCCATAATTAGGTGTGTTAATCAATTCCAATTCCTTCTAACAGGTTGTCCTGAGGCAGCCCTCTCTGCTGTTGTTGTGCAGGCATTTCCTCTGCTGAGCTCCAGGTCCCTCCTTACCTTTGAAACTGACCCTCACTCAGGGCCCCATGCTGACCCACTCAGAATTGTGGGCAGAAGTCCTGGAGGAAGGGTTGCTTTAATACTGCTATGAGCGAGTGTAACATCAATAACAAAGGAAACATTCAGTAACAACACCCAATTTATGACTCTGCTTCCTTTTTTTAATGTGGATTTTTAATGATTTTTACAAACATACTGCTTTGTATATGCATCGGGTAAATACAGTCAAAGTACCCTTGAGTATTTTTTAGTTATGATTCAATACACAAGATGTCTGATCTGACACTTTTGCCAAACTGTTGTATGCCTGTCTCAAAGACACAGAATTACTGAAAGTCCTTTCTTCCTACTACCTACAGTGTGTTTTCTTTGGCTTTGTTGGTTGAAAGGCAAGTAAAACGAAGTATACTACTTCTACACTGCACGCAGTGGTTTTTGTTTTTAAATTTCATTTTTTACTATTGTTCTCTCAAAAAGCACCAAAACCACAAAACATCTGCACTAAGATGAAGCATTTCAGACTTCAGATTTCCTCCTCTGGGAGAAATATGAGAATGCAAATAGAATATAATACATCTGAGTCTTAATTTGTCCTTCTTAATTTGTCCTTGAAAGGAAAAGTATTGCATAAATGCCCTATTGTATTAAAAGAGTAGATCTAGAGACATCAAAAGTATTGCATAAATGCCCTATTGTATTAAAAGAGTAGATCTAGAGACATCAAACTGTTGGGTTTCTGCTCTTTTGTGTTGCTACACACATGGATAACGATCTCCCAACTTCAGTTAAGAATAGCCGGAAATGAATGGAAAAAGCACCTATTACTGTATTACTGCATTTAATTTTTCTACATTATCTGCTCCAGATATAGATTCAGAAAATACATAACCACATAAATGCATGTTGTGAACCAGTATGATCATGTGATTAACATTATTAAAGGAGGTATTGCTACCCTAACGTTATTACATGCATGGCTTTTTAGTTTTTTTCCTTAGAATTCCGGCCTTGAAAACCCACAGTGTACATTTGTTACCTTTGCTCCTCCAAGATTTTATGTAACATCAACAGTGGCAGGAAAGAAAGGAGGGGAATAAAAAGGTAATGAAACTTCCACCATCATTATATTCACAAGCTGCTGTTAATTTGAGAGATGAACAAAACATGTCTTACTGCATGCCAGGTAGATCCTGCAGTGAGCTCAGACTTTTCTAGCAGAACAACATCCTTCAAGCCAGCTTTAGCCAAGTGATAGGCTAGACTCACACCAACACAACCACCTCCAATGATCACAGTGTCGGCTTTGTCTTTCACTAAGGAAGAAGATGAGGCTTCCTTACTGAAAAAAAAATAAAATTACAGACAGTTACAAAAAGGCAATTGTACTTTCCCCCATCTCTTTTGTTTACTGCTTCAACCATAATACAAGTGGGCTTCTGCTTGGGAGTTTACACACATGGCTTAAAACCTAACTCGTTTGCTCATATCCATTTTTAAAGTAAATGCTCTTTGAGGGTCACACAGGTAAACAGTAGTAATTAAAAGAAAAAAAACCAACAAAAACCAACAAAACAAGTTTGCTTCCACTTGGAATTTTAAATACTATACCCTTTGCTGTAGATCCTGTTTGTCAAAAAGAAGCTGATGCCTAACACGACAACGTCAAAACCTGACTTACCCAGTGCTATTGTATGTGCAACAAAAAGTCTTTAAAAAAGCATTTATTCAGTAAGGCCCATTAATAAATTTCTAAAACCAATGTCAGTAGACTACATCAGTGCACATGTTCATGAAGAATGAGGCTTGGTACTTACTTTCATGTTCTGTCTATTTTGCGATGTTCACAGATTCACAGAACATTCTGAGTTGGAAGGTACCCACAACAATCACCAAGTCCAAATTTTAAGTGAATGGCCCATGCAGAGACTGAATTCACAAGACTGGTGTTATTTGCACCATGCTCTAAACAACTGAGTCATTCCCAGAGTTGACATTTCCTACTTTGCTTAAGACAAAATGTTACAGAAACAGGTTTTGTCAATGGCCCACACCTGCTACTCCACGCTGTACTTTCACAACTACTCAAGTCCAACATAAACCAGAACTACTGCTGTAGGCAGCCCTATTCTTCTGCAACTCATCCTCCTCTCTACTGCCTCATCCACAGACAGCCAAGCAGCAAGGTACACGTGGAAATTTCTCACGAATTCCTAAGATGCAATTTTTTTGGGTTGTGAGACAACATAGGACATATTATTACAGTAGCAGTACAGACTACCGTATCTTTCCCTTCAGGACAGTTAATCAATACTCAATTTTATCTCTCCTCTCCTCGTACACTTTCAACTTCTCTGGCAACAGACTTTCTAATGTATAACTAGTCTTCTACCTCTTCCACTCAGAAACAAAAACTACTAATTTTATGTCTTATGAATGGAGATCTTACGACATTTAAAAAGCAAATTCAGGAGGAATATGAACCATGCTTATACACTAGGTGGTAATGAATGAAAAGTAAAATAAGTGGGAGCACAGGACACCACCAGTGTTCTCTATTTGGTGCACCACACACATGCACGTGTTCTTTTTTCTGATTACATATTAATTTTTTGCAAGTTAACAGTAAACTGTTCAACAGCCAGGTGTGTGCAACACTTAGACCAGCTCCTCTACTGAATTTTGAGGCACGTGGTAATCAAGGTCAAGCATAAAGACTTTTCTCATTGTTCTTTCATGCTGTGGATTTCAGATCTCCTCACCTGCCTTTCAGCTTTTGTCAAACCTTTGCCCAGAAGCCTGGCAAGAATCCGGGGTTCACCTTCCCAGTAAACTACACAGTTCACACAGATGTTTGAGCGTGCCAGCTCAAACCGGTCATTATTTGCTTATCGGTACAGCCCAGAAGACACCAGAATGGACCTCGCTACACCAGGTCAGCAAAGCACTCGGGACCGGTTCTGGCTTTGGCGCAGTAATGCGAGGCACAGCGAGGCACCTGCTGGCCACAGGTGCCGCGGCTGGCGGAGCTGCCCGCGCATCCCCCTTCGGGCGGCGCGGAGCC
>JAHLSL010013733.1:309696-356147 GCA_025920805.1 Petroica traversi
TCAGGATCACCTTACCTGCAGATACCGAGTACCTTAGTGGCTGGCCCGGCGGGACGGGGCAGTGCGGGGAGCAGCCCCGCACAGGGACCTGGCACGGAGCACAGCTCCCGGTCCGCTCCCCCGCCTCCGCGGGGTCCCGTCCGCGGGCTCTCCGGGACAGCTGCTTCCCTACTGGCACTGCCCGCGACCCCCGCCGGTTAACCTGCCACTAAGGTACTCGGTATCTGCAGGTAAGGTGATCCTGTGAAAACCTAAAATAAAGCCATAAGAGTTGTCCCTCTTCAGCAACGAGTCGTTAAAGACATCGTTATGCGACAGATAAATTAGATTGATCTTGACACAGTCACAGCCCAGATAAACTTTGTTTCTCTGAACACATAGAGTTAAAAAGCATTTAGTGTAATATTATTTGGCATGCAAATTAAGCAGGACTTGCAACACACTACAAATTAAAACTGTAAATATTTGAAGAATAAACTGTCACTGGATGAGATTTCTGTCTCCAGCATCCTGCCCACTCTATTTAAAAGATCCAGATTGTTCACCCCCTGATCATATGACTGGTGTTAATAATATCAGCCCAGGCTCCCATGCATGCATGTCCATTGCTTCCCCATTTAACTAAAGAAATAAGGCAGTATGAAAAATTATCCAGGCACCAGCCATTCCGACCATTAAGGCAAAGCTATGAGCAATATCTAAGTCAAACTCTGACCTACATCAGAACTGGTACCCTACACTGCTGCTTGAGAAGGTCAGCAGAATCATGGATTCTGGCTTTTGTTTAAAGGACATTATTGCCATTAATAGGGCACATCTTTCTTAGAATGGATTTTACTCATTTTTATGCGTAGTGTATCAGTCCAAACCAAAAGAGCAGAAAGTAGGGGAAGAAGTCTATGAGCTGGGCAGTACAGGTAGATCAGTTATAAAGGAAGAAAGTGAAGGGTATTTGTTCTGCTCTTTATATTTTGGCATATGCCACCTAATTTCAAAAACTAGCAGAAGAAAACTGTCTTAAAATCCCCTACAAAAGTGGACTTCTCTTGGGGGCTTGAGTTCTGAAAGGTTGATTTGAGATTTATTTTCTCTCCACTGATAAAAAGGTAGGTTATAGGTTTGCCAAGCAGGCTTTTCACTTACACAGCACAGTTACACTCCTAAAGATGGTAACAGGAGTATCTTCATAGAGACATCTGCACCCATGTATGGTGTATGGACCATGTGATGCAACTTCATTCAAAGCAGCAAAAGTATAGAAGTGAAAAGACAGCTCAAAAAAGCCTTAGATAGCTTTTTACATATACTGATTCTTGTAATTTTATACCAGATTTGTCTCCTACCAGATCACCTGGCAGTACCATTTTGATCTGGATTAGACCTACAGCTGTAGGTCTCTGAAGAAAAAAATGTTGATGCAAGACTTCAGTTAGCTATATGCTGGTTAAATAGGTGGTGTTCTGCACAGTATATAAAGTTAAAATGGTGTAAAGAGAAGACGTAAAAAAGGACTTGTAAAAAAGTTTGAAAAAGGGTTATTTCGATTTGAATCCAGCAGGATGGACAAACTAAGTTTTCAGTTATTAAGAGAGTATTTATTTATTAGTATATTAAGCATTTTGTGCTTGGTTTTTATATCTCCTGCCATTAGATACCCTGATGCCAGGCTTAATATATGACAATATAGTAAGGTCTACTGAAAGGTCTACTTAAACATGGCTTATGTTGCTTCTGTGTGTCAAAAGTGACGATGATACTAAAATGCACTTCAAAAAGAAATAGGACTGTGAAGAAAAACTGCTATTAAATCCTAGAACTTGTTAAAAGAAAGTTTTGCTGTAATACATATAAATATGTACATAATATAATACCTATATATCATGTCAATTTGTGTCTATAACTTAATGTTCAGTTAAAAAGTGACAGCTGAGGCTGCCTTTATGTTGAAGATTTTTTTCTCCTCTGCACACCTATTCTCTGCATATTAAATTTCTGAAGCAAACTTCATCTACAAAAGATTATTTGGCAGATGGGGAAGCACGGACTCAAGCAGTGAGATTTTGCTGGCCCCATTTGAGGCATTCTGTTACAAATGGAAGTTAGTTTATTGCAAGCACAATCTTTACAAAACCTCCTGACCTTTACACTAAAATTGTTTCTCCCTGGTTCTGCAGAAACAAGGATAAAAACTTGCACACTTTGTTAAAGTTTCAAAGTTAGTCGGGTCAATATTTTGGCAAGTATGCAATGGAATCTGATGCAGGATTTGCAGGTAAACACTTGGCCAAGCTTGGCACAGCAGCAGTGTAGGGACCAGCCCTGCCACCCTGCTGCAGTGCCAGTGCCTCAGCCAGAGTAGGTGACGCTCTCAGCCAGAATTTGTGGCCTCCAAGGAGCCTCCCTCTGCTGAGCTTGGTACTGGAACTGGCACAGCTGGCACAGTGCTCCCTACTCCTGGAAAGGCACGTCATCCTAAGTGTTGTCTTTGCTGGATATATGGCATGAGATAATTGTATTCCTGAATAGGAAATTAACAAGAAAGAGAATCAGTGAAGTTTGAAGGATAATTATTAAAAAAACCCTTCCTCTCAGCATGAAAATCATACTCAATTCTATGTCCATAAGGCTTTTCTCTTTTTACTCCCTCAAACTTCTGTTGGAATGCCAGCACCATCAAGAAAACTATGGGCAGAAATTTTAGTCTTACCTTTGATTAATTTTTATCTTATACCCACTACATTCATATATGTAGTCTTCATTCAACCAATTTGTAATATAAATAGAATTATGGTTGCCATCCAATAGTAGAAATTAATCCTACTCCAATAGAAAGGTATTTCTTAGAAATTTTGAACAAGTCACTTAAGTCAATAAAAATGGAATGTATTTTAAGATAAACCAATATATGATCTCATGTTTTTCAGTTAAAAAAAAAATAAAATTGCTACTTTCCTTGCATTAGGGTCCACCCTAATGGGGTGGGAGGGTTCAAGGGAGAAGCAAAGCTAATCTTGCATAGGGTGCTCTAAGATTTCTAGCTACACACTCAAAAACTCTAAAACATTTCAGGGCTGTGCAAAACATACAGAATTTTATTTCCTTTTGAAAGTCTGGGTAAGCAAACCCAGTCCTGTGAAAAGACTGTCAGAAACTGCAAGTCAGCTTTCTGAGATGTGTCTGTAATATGCCTGCAATTGTTTGGTAGGAAACTGTTGCTTGTCTACTTTTCTGTAATGCCTGTTGTGCCATCTGGTGTCACAAGCTGCTTGTGGTCAGGCTTTGTCAAGGAGGCATTGGAAGCTAAAGAACAGATGAGCTAATAAAGACATAAGTGGTACTAGTATTTTATTTAAAGAAGTTTCTCATGTATTTTACAGGAGAATTTTAGATGCCATATTACTTTCATAGGAACAGAATTGGAACACTGACTTACAGTTCTGGGAACAATATTTCTGGAATACAATATAACTGAATAATGAGAACTCTTACACATAATATATGTGTACATATTAAAGCCTTATACTGAAAAAGAGCAGATCTACTGTTCTTTAATTAGAATATCAAAAGGCAATTGATTACTTTTTATTGTGGAAAAAGTATTTCTGCTAGCTCGCAGACACTTATTTGTGTCTGCCTTGCAAATATAGAAAATAGCAACAAAGACAAAGGAAGGTCACCAAATTGAAGAACTGTAATTATTAACCTGCCCTCATGCTTTCTCCAGGGTATTCTAGAACGCTTGGATGCTGGAGAAATTGTGATTGGAGATGGGGGATTTGTCTTTGCTCTTGAAAAGAGGGGATATGTAAAAGCTGGACCTTGGACTCCTGAAGCAACTGTAGAACACCCAGAAGCAGGTCAGTTTTACTCGGAAATGATATTTCTAGAGTGAATATAAACATGGTTGGCTAAATAATAAATATATAGGAACTCATAATAGGTTTTTAAATACAAGTGTTCATTGACAGTGTAGAATTACATTAAGAACAGCCTAAAAACTGCTCATCTTACCCCTTTTACTTGCTCTGACATTGGCCAAAAGAAGTTGGCTGGGTAAAGATACAAGTAGTGCAAACATCTACTGATACCTCTTCAGAATGCTCTCCCAGTTCTCAAAAACTTGCATCCCAGGGACTTTTTGATGCAGATGTGGTTTTATTTGTGTTTAATAACATTCAGTGATTTCTCTCTCATGGATTTGTCCAGTCTGTCCTTGAGCAGATCATTTGAAGCTTGTCATTTAAAGTATCTCATGAAAAAGAATTCTGCAATTAACTATCTGTTTTGTTTTGTTCTAGTCCTTCATTTATGCTTACAAACTAATACAGATTTTAATTAAGTCTTTCAGAGGATTGGCATTTTTAATAAACATCATAATGGAAGTATTTAATGTTCCTGGTTCAACTGTAAAATGGGGAATTATAAACCTGATAATAATCTAAAAATTGCAATAAACATTTAACAGATTAAATCACTTGGAGTGAGTGGAGAAAAAATGATCAACCATTCTATGACTTCCAGTGTAAAGATTGTAGTATTTAGCATAAATAGTGCAAAAGATGGTATTTTCTATTTATGTATGCTTCATTACAAGAAAGCATTTGCCCTAGTAATATGTTGTGCAGTTAACCCTACAAGTCAATTCAGAATATGCTGGGGGGAAATATTTCTTTGTTCTAAGTGATTCCCATTCCAAATTAGTCTTTTTTTCTGCTATACAGGAGAAGAAGGAAGTGGGGTAGAAGGAGAGATATCTTATTTCTCTCAATAACATCACTTTGTACACTTTACCTGTTTATTTATCCTAATCCTTCTCAGCCTTCAAATGTCACTTATGTGTCACTTAACATCCCTAATTTAGGGTTATGGGCAGCTTTATATGCAGAGCTCCAGGAAAAGTTTAAGGATTGATGACCTAATTTGCTGACTCTCATCTCCCAAAGAGACATTCCATCATCTCTATTTCTCTCCACATCCACCTCTGTCTGCCCCTGCATGTTCCATCCTACAACTTGTCTCACGCTCTGTACTTCTCCTTTGTTATTTTTGCACCTCAAAAGCCCTTGACGCTCTGAACAAATCTCTTACAGGCTATTTATAAATACACCCTTCAGGGCAAATGTGTTAATTTCTTTTTGTGCAATGGGGCTGCTTTCCCTCCATTACTGCTTTTGGCTCCTGCTTGCTCAAGGGTCGTGTTACTTTAAAAGCAGATGTAATAGAACAAAAAGAGCAACTGGCTGAGCCAGAGAGTGTAAAAACCCTATGGCTACCAGAGCTTCTTGTCTCTTATATGGAGAGGAAAAGGAAGAAAGTTCTGAGTTCAGGGCCATTAACTATATTACAAAAGAGATTTGCCAGACTGATCATTGTAGAAATTAGGATATCTAAATTTTTCTTCTGAGAAAGATCAGGTATTGCTCTGTAGTAAGCCTTATGCATAGGTGCTTATTGCCCCTAACTTCTCACAGATTATGTTTGTGTCTTTCATGAAATGTCCAACTCATGGTGGATTGAAATGAAAAAATTGGTGTTACACACCTTACTCCTAAAATTCATTGAATTATTTACAATGGTTTAGCCTCATATGTGACTGTTATCCCCATTTCTCAAATACTGGAGGAAAACACAGTTTCAGTAACATGCTGGAAGTCACACAAGTAAACTACAGCGTGGTTTGGATTTTTGATATTTATGGTGCTGTGGGTTTGATTAAAAAAACCCAGTGTATTCTACTCAGAAAACCTATTTGCCTGAGGTTGAATGAGATTCAGGCTGATACTTACAACACTGTTGTTTCCCTCACAGTGTCTCCTATTCACATAACCTGGGATTTTGGGATATGAAGTTCCTTAACCATAAGTGTTAGATAATATTTAATTTTCCTACTTATATCAAAATCCGTATTCACAAAAATCCCAGGCATTCCTCTAAGAATGGTCCACCATCAAAATGTCATTGAGCATTTGTGAAAATATTGCCATCTTAAATATTTTTTTTTCTTATTTCCTGACCAGTTTTCATCAATGCTTCCTCATTCAAGAGGATGAAAAAAAAAAACCCACTGGAAACATACAGAGATGGCCCTTTTATTTGGGATCAGTAGCCTATTGTTATGATGTAGAAAAAAGAATACTCCCAGCACTACAAATTTTTGTCTCTTCACGAAGATGTAAAAATATTTGATCCCAGGTGTTCAGGCAGATTACAAGAACTTTTTGAGCAATAGGTCCGGTATAACCTGTGTTCCTGGAAAGATATTTGTGACTGCTGGGCAAAGAAGCACTGTGCTAAATCATCTCTGTAGTTACCCAAGGCACCAACTAGAGAATACTGTACCAGTAGAGAAAAGCAAGGGACACTACACTGATCCTTCACTGAAAGCAAACATGCTTGCAGGTTGATTCTAGCAACACAAAATGCTGTTTGAACTTCTCTGGTGTAGAAAGCTCTGTTTGTTGCAGCATGTGGTAGTAATTTTATTCTCATTACAAACTTCCATATTTTTTTAGTGACACAAGCTGTGTCTGTAGACAAGGAGTTATGATAATCTAGGACCTCAGGAAAATTTTCTAGATGTCTGCCACAGAAACCACAGTGGTTTTGTGTGTGTAGGTAATAAGAATCTTGTGTACAGTATGTAGGGAACAAATTATTTCTGTATTTGCTATAAGTTATTGAGCATTTTACTCTGTTTTACATAATCAGTAGCATTCTAGAAATTATTGTAATTATTATTCTGTGAGTGTATATATATATAAAATCAATTGCCAGTTCCTGTTCCTGCTGTGGCAGTTGCAGTGTACTGCTTACAGCCAGAAAGGCACAGCTACCATTACAGAGCCTTTTCCCAAAGTCCTAATGTAGGAAAGTTGTCCACTGAAAGTAATAGTAACCTTTCCTTTAGAAGGAGTGTTATCTGTGGAGTAAAATCATCATGTGGAGACATATGGGAAGAATTAACTCTGTGATATGAGTCACTTTTCTGGAGCAACAAATCTTCTTTTAATTAAGGATGTATTTAGCAAAATAGATCTTTGGTTTTGGCTGACTAAACTCTTTTGAAGTTTTGTTGTAAGAGAAAACTCAAAAATGAAAAATAGAGAAGGCAATGAAACTCTGTATTCTTCCACATAATTATCATCTCGTCCCCTAATTAGTTAGTATGATAGTTTCTTCGGTTCCTTCTTTGTAGTATAGAAGCTAAGAGAAGACTGCTTTTTCATTTGAGGAACCTTTTGTCTGGTATTGCTTGTTATGCTTTCATGCTCTTCTGTCAGACATCTGCTATCCCTTCCTAAATCACTTTTAAAAAGCTCTATAAAACTCTATCTATGGGAGACCTAAAGGACTGCAGAAAATAGAGGATAGGCAAGGTGGCAGGCAGAACCGAAATCTGCAGCTAAACTATAATCTTCAGTCATTTTTAGCAGAGAAGAACTAAGGAGAAAATTTTCTACCTAAAGTTTTGAGCGTGAGAAGAAACTTGTATGCAGACTTGCGTACTGCTACTTTCTTATAATGGGTCTTCTAGAAAACACAATGTTACCTATTTTACAGTAACATTACATCAATAAACACTGGATTTGGGGCAACGCAGTAATAACTTTGTCTCTTAATTTGCAGTTCGTCAGCTTCACCGAGAATTCCTCAGAGCTGGATCCAATGTTCTGCAGACCTTCACCTTTTATGCCAGTGAGGACAAACTAGAGAACAGAGGCAATTATGTAGCTGAGAAAATAAGTGTGAGTAAACCAGTTTTGGTGGAGATATGAAATAAGTTGATTAATTTCAAAAGGTTTGTCAGAGAGATTATTGAGTTTGTCATAATGGTTTTGGCTATATTTGCGGACCAGAGAATGAGAGTATGGAATATCAGAGTTTGCAATAGCAAGAAAGACAAGGGGAATTATCAAAAAAGCCCAAACCAAAACAAAAATCAAACACAAAATGGGGCAAGGATGAAGAGAGGAAAGAGAATGCCCACATTGTATATTTTCTGTGTTTTTATCTGAGGAGATGGGTTTACTGGAGTTTTGATACAAAGATTATAGGGAGTGCTAAATGCACAGAGAGCAAAACCAATGAAAAAACAGAAATGTTTTAACATCCTGAGAAATGACTGAACTGCAAAAATGGTGAAGAATCTTAGAGAAAAATGAGTAGCTAATATGAACAAAATGCTTTTAGATGCTACTTTATTAAGTAGCAAGTAAAAGATTCCAAGATACACACTATAGTTTTGTTTTCCCTTCTCTCGTGTGAAGATAATCTGTTATATCAGCAGAAGTACCTTGTCAGTATTTTCTTACCCCCTACACAAAGGAATTGTAGGATGTAGGATGTTTACTAGACACAGGCCCAAGGTCAGGTGGAATTCCTGGCCAAACATTTCTATATAGTTACTTTGATACTTGAAGGTTTGGCATCGAGTGGTTTCTCTGATCCTTTTCCTTTGGTCCAATCTTCTGCAAATTAGAGAAAATTCTCCAGGGTTTGGGAGGAAGGATATCTTCACACGTATCTACGTGTGAAGATATCCTCAGTCAGAAATTAGAACAATCTGGACACTAGGGAAACACTTGAGGCTTAATTGAGGTTATTCCAAAATGTCATATGACCAGATTTATCTGAAATGCTTTACCTTATACATTCAATGAATGCAACACTGAAATGTCTGAAGTGGTAGTCCCAGAAACATAGTACCTCTGAAACAAGCCATGCTGCAATTCTTGCTGACGTGCAAAGTCACAAAAGCTGGAAGAGCACCTGGTATTGGGATTGCATGACATCAAACCTCTCTAAACTGATTTCCTGCCAGTTCCAGAATCAGGTTCCTCCAGGATTTAACTCATTTATGGTCCCCCTTCTCAGAGTCCCCAGACATATACCCATGCACAAGTGCAAATGGAAGACAATCTGTCAGCCTTAAAAATCTGCTGGGTCTTTTGCGGCGGCCATGTAAAACTTCAGCTGAGAGAAAACTATGGAGATTCTAAATAGCTTTTGGACTGCTATAATCAGTACTTGTTAAGCACCACAAATAATGATTCCCTTTCCCAGTTTAGCCTCTTTTTCAAAAGCTGTTCTGGTCATCCCTATTTATATATAGAAGGAATATGACTTTCAATCTAGGTGATTAATTAACAATATTTTCCCCTTTATTTAAGCTGGCAACTGTAACATCACATAATTAATGATAGCTTTTGTTGAAATGTCTTAAATAACCTTGCATGAATATTATATGGGGGGGAGGGCTTAATTACCAGAACACTAAAATACATCTAATAAAAGAAAAGTTGAAATTCCCACATATTTTGTTTTCCATCCACAAATTTCAGAATAAAAGCATATGCTTAGATGTAAGTAACTCATTTTCTAAGAGGTAAAGAAATTCCACTTCACACCAAATACTAGTTTTTATGGGCTGTATATTTGTGTAAGATCTACTGAAGATAATGTATTTTGTAGTACTTGATAATACGATAACTTATATGAACCAAGAAATTAGTTTCCTAATGTTTGATAACATTTGTAAGAATCTTATCTTCCTAATCAATATTACTTAAAAATCCATCTGATTTTAGTTACATTTAGTTTAAATTAAAAAAAAAAAAAAAAACATTTAAAAGCCATTATGACTTTTGACTACTTTTGTCCTTCTAGGGCTCTGAAATTATATGCATTCCTCTGGTAAGATAAGACTAACAGAATCTATATTCACACAGTGCAACAAAGTGAATGAAGCTGCCTGTGACATTGCAAGAGAAGTGGCAAATGAAGGTGATGCTTTAGTGGCTGGAGGAGTCAGTCAAACTCCATCTTACTTAAGCTGCAAGGATAAAACAGAGGTTAAAGCAGCCTTTCGAAAGCAACTGGATGTCTTTATGAAGAAGAATGTGGACTTCCTAATTACAGAGGTAAATATGTAGAAAAAAGTACATGCCTTCAACTGGCACACTGTTAACTTTTAAGATGACTAGTCTACTTTAGGGACTATCACTACATGTTGCTATCTCCTTTAAAGTTTTCTGCTGTGCTCTCTTCCTGGTAGTATATTTTTCTAAATGCACACCAACATCTGCAGGTGTCTTAAAATAGGACCTTGAAACCTCAATTTCTACCTCAGTCAAGAAAAATTCTGTACTGATACAAAAAGGAAATGTTGATAGGATCTTGACTAATCCCTATTTCTTCCTATATGTGGAAAGCAACTTAAGATGACTTTTCTAGTTGACAATAGTTCTTGGGTTAATCCTTGATTAACCTCCCATATGGGCATTCTTATTCTGAAATAAAAGTATCATTATTTTTAATTTATTTTTACTCACTTTAAAAAATCCTTTTTCAACTGTGTGGCCAGTAAACTCAATTGAATTATGTTAGTATGAATCAGAAAATAATCAAATCATTGTATTGATGGTCAATTTGGGGTCCAGGTTAATATTTTTATATTTCATTGCTGAGAAACAAAATAGCTTAGTTTTAATTTCTTTCAGTATTTTGAACATGTTGAAGAGGCTGTCTGGGCAGTTGAAGTTCTAAAAGAATCTGGAAAGCCAGTTGCAGCTACGATGTGCATTGGTCCAGAAGGAGACATGCATGGAGTGTCCCCTGGACAATGTGCTGTCCAGCTGGTAAAGGCTGGTAAGAATCTGTTCTAATGTGCCCTTCAAAAGTACGGAAGAAAGTCCCTATTGAAATAAATGGATGTGTATCTCAAGTAGGTCTCTTCCCAGTTATACCTGGTAAGGGTTTGACTCTGTAGAAAAGTTTTTATATGTACTTTACTAGAACAGTCTTGTAAAAATATTTGGAAATACAGCTATGAAATCCTTGATAATCAGAATGCAATGGTGGGGGAGCAATGGCTGCAGACAACTAACACTGAATACAGCAATATCCTAAGCCTATTCAAATTTTATTGCAGACCCATCCCCAAATTCTAGAATCACAAGCACAAAGCTACCTTTGATTCTCTGCTCTTGATTTTGCACTCAATTCAAGCTCAAGATGAGAGAATCAAGAGGATGAAAAAATTAATATTTTTTCCTATCAAAGGCTATTTTCTACAGGACAAGGGGAAGGGCAGAAAAAATTAATCAGGGGCATGATGAGTGAAGATATATGGGTTTACGTATCTATTCTGAACTGCTCTTTTCCTTTTGAGCTACAGTTGAAATCCAAAAGTAGAACATGTGTTAGGAACCTGTTACCTATTTGCATGTGTGGCTCTATATAATCATACTTCACTGATTAAGTACTGTAAGAAAAATCATCTGTAGGAGGGCAGAAGATGTGATTCATCATTAGGAAGGTAGAGGAGTGCAGCTTAGCTATAAATGGAATGATCTACCTTAGGAGAATTGTGCCTGGCTCTAGCACAGCTGCCTTGTTTTCATAACAGTGATGTAAAGCTCCGGAGTGCTGTGGCTAAGAACTTTCATCTCCAACTTCCTGGCGAGTTTGACTTGAAGTTACTTTCCTCTTGTAGGTGCTTCTATAGTTGGAGTCAACTGCCATTTTGATCCAGAAACTTCAGTCGAAACTGTGAGGCTGATGAAAGAGGGCTTGCAGGCTGCTAAACTGAAAGCCCACCTGATGTGCCAGCCACTTGCTTTCCATACACCTGATTGTGGAAAGCAGGGGTTTATTGATCTTCCAGAATTTCCCTTTGGTAAGACAAGGGTATCTTTTTTGGTAGTGGTGGTTGGTTGGTTTTGTTTTCTTGGTTGTTCCTGGTTTTCTCCCCTCCATCTTTTAGTACAGCTGAAGCTGCAAAGTGTCCTTGTATTCAATATGAAAAGTCCTAGTTATCCTGTCAGGCATTTTCCAGGCAGATTAAAATGTAATATTGGAGTAAAGGTCATCCACATAGTGAGAATACCTCGGCAGCATCACGGCATGTGACTCAATGTGTAATTATGATGAAAAGAGTTGAAATACCATCATCAAAATTAATTTGAAAAATGTTCTTCCTCATGCTATAGAACCTTGCTCAGTACAGCTGAAAACAGTCCAAAGAACAGCAGCAAATGCATTAAAAACCCCCATTATTCTGGGTTGTGACATCTATCCCACAAGGCCTACATTTACCTGAGTAAGGATTTAATGTGTAGTGCAGTGCAATGGATACAGGAACATTATTATTGCACTTGTAATAGTTCAGTCTTGTGAGTGTGACTGTCTAATGTACATGACATTAGAGAGATATCAGAAAGGGGACTTTCATGTTGCTAACAAATTATCAGTCTGGGGAAGAAGTCTATAACATGTATGCTCAGGAGAAACACTATAAAAATTGAAAGGGTCAGCCTTTTAATATTTATATAAGGCTTTAGGTATTTAGGGCTTATTTTCACATGAGAAGTAAAGGAACCTTTTAACATAAGGGCAAAATCAGCTTAAACATTTTAAGGCTGATTAGAAAATTCTTTCATTTTCTGATACCATACACCCTTCTTTTCAAGATCAGAATAAATGGCATTAAAATGTTCACAATTAGAATTTGCAGGAAAAAAAAAAAAGAGAAGTAGATATAATCTTCAGGAAGCTCATTGTTTTTCTTTAAATTCCTCTCTTTACATAAATGAAGGAAAGAGAATAAAGCACAAGCCTGAGGCATTCATTAAATGGTAATAACATGTCTGAGTCCTGAAAATATCTAAGATGTTTAAAAGTGTTAGGAACTCATTTATCCCATTCATTCCTTCATGTAGCTCCTCTGATTGCAAGCAGAAAAAAAAAAACTTAACAGATGCAGTAAGCAATCAAGTGAATGGAAGGATTCACTCTGGTTTGTTACGGTTCTTGGCTTGTGTGCTATAAGCAATCTATATGACATCTCAGCATTCAGAATTTTCATGAATAATTAATTGGTGAAGACTGGCTCTGTGAGTGTTTTCAAAACCCAGAAGTAGCAAGTGATTGCTTGACAGCAGATAATCTGTTTGGTAAATCATTGTTAAACTGAGCAAATTACCTGGTTTTCATGAAGGCAATTTAGATCCTTGAAGAGTACATAAATTCTGTACAGGGCTACAAGATCTAAGTTTCTAGGAAAGCATAAGGGATGTTGTATTGACAAACTACAGCTATTAGATGCCAGAAGTATTTATTTTTCTGTAGAACTTCTTCCATTTTTCTGTATTTTTTCTTCTGTGTTACTGAAATGTCTCTGAAATGTCACCAGTTAAATAAGAACAGTGTTTTAGAAAGAAATGTCCTGGTCAGTGAAAGCTTACCAAATTCTCTCAAGGGTAGATGTATTGAGGGGGCAAATCTAGGAGCAGATTACAATTTTTCTTATCTAAAACTGTTAGGTTAGAGATACTTAATTCTGAATAAAGCCAAGAAAAGTATTGCATTGACTGATATGGAAAAATAAAACGTTAGTCAGTTTTGGGAAGGTGACTCTTCACTTTAGAGACAAGGATGTTGTGTGGGACACTATCAAATGCTTTGAGGATGTCCCTTCTCCACCAGTGCTGTAATCCCATCATAGGAGGCCACCAGATTTGTAGACACGATTTGCCCTCAGTAAAGCCATGTTGGCTGCTACCATTCACATCCTTGTTTTCTACTAGTACAGTTTCCAGGGAATTTGATCCAAGGTTTTTCTGGGCATTGTAAGCCTGAGTGGTCTGTATTTCTCTGGCTTTCCCTTTTGTGCTGTTTTAAAAGTATAAGTTATGTTTCCCCTTCTCCAGACACTAGCAACTTCACTAGACTGTCACATGTTTTCAAATATGATGGACAGTGGCTTAACCACTTCATCTGCCATCAGATGAATGCATCTCATCAGGTCACATGGATTGTGACAGGGTGATGGAGAATACAGGGAAACAATCTATACTGCTCCCCTCAAGCTTAGCTGCTTATACAAGTGTAAGCTGAGTGCATAATGATGCATTCTTACTGTTGATAATTTTTATAAATTTTGCATTAGCTTTTTAATGTTATATGAAAGAAAAGGAAATAATGCATTTGTGCTTCTGATGCTTTCTATAATATCTGCAGCACTGTACAAAATTTGTTTTTGTTTGAACAGCTTTCTGAAATGCTTAATCTAAGTTTTCCATGCAACATTAGTCCACCTACTTATCCTTTGTTCCATCTTTCCCTCTGAGACCAATAAATTTCTGTGTAAGAATACTTAATTATCTTCCTTATGCTTTTTGATTTGTGAACCTGTTTCTTAACTATGCAATGAACTTAGAGTGTATCAACTTCTTGCAAGTCAGGCATTTTTGGGACAGGACATAGGGATATTCTTCAATCCTACCTCTCCTTTTTGTTGCTAGAGCCTTACTACCTCAACCACAGCTTCTTTGCCCTTCTTTGCCCAGGAACTGAGTGTTCAGTGTTCAGACATGATGCTGCACTTGCCTGATAACCATGCTGGTTCACATCCTGCAGATGTGCATGTGCATTAAGAAGCGGGAGGACTTTTATTCTTTAATTTCTGGGTTTTTATTTCTTAAAGTTTCTTCCTCAGTCATCATTCTTTTCTTTTCAGTTATGCCACTTTTGTGCCTCCAGCTCTTTGAGGTTTACTTTTCCTTGCTCCTTTCACTTTTTACTCCTTTCCTTTCACAAGTCTATTCTCTCAGCTCTTGTTATTCCATCACAATTTTCAACACAACCTGCAACAGAGATAAGGGTTCAAAATAAAGATGGCATTCTAGCTTACCTACACATGGAACTTTCCACAAGGAATAAGGCGGTTTGAGGGAGCAAGCTGCTCATGACTGGGTTTATAACTATAGCTACAGATCCCTTCTGAGACAACTCTGCCAGTATCAGATCATGTAAAAAAGTGTAGTAAGTGTTTCTGAGGAATAATGAGCAGGATTATTCCTATGCAGGTAGGATGATACCTTTCAAAGATTAATGTGTGGTAATCAGTTTTCCTAGATTGTTTATTAGGAAATGTGGCATAACATTCCCGTTCTTCCTCTAAGAATTCTGTGGAATGGGAAACACATGATCAGAGGATACTAGGTGTTGTTTTTTAAGGCCAAAAAGGCTTAGAAGCACATATCAGCACAGCACTGCAGAATCTGAAAGCTAGCCCTCTGAAAGTTGGAATCACTGATTTCTAGGTCAGACAGTTCAAACACAAACATCTACATCTACAACCACTTTTGCAAGCAGTGTGCAAGTGTTTCAACAATATGATTTCTTACCAAAAAATGAAAAAAGTGGAATGGACCACGGTGGGAACTTATGATACGAATGTCTTTGCAGGTCTGGAGCCAAGAATTGCAACCAGATGGGACATTCAAAAGTATGCAAGAAAGGCCTATGACTTAGGAATTCGTTTCATTGGAGGCTGCTGTGGGTTTGAGCCATATCATATCCGAGCGATAGCTGAGGAGTTGGCTCCTGAAAGAGGATTTTTGCCAGAAGCTTCTGAGAAACATGGTAGCTGGGGTGATAACCTGAGCATGCATACCAAACCCTGGGTCAGAGCAAGGTACGTATATCTGACCTGGAAACCAACTCTCCTTTTGCAAAGGCATACATTGCTCCACAGAGCTCACTGCCTTAGCTGATATGGGCATCTAAATATCAATGTAAAAATTCTATGTTTAGAATGGTATGTTTCATGTTTAATAATTTCAAATAATTAAATTTGACCTAGGAGCAGGGAAAGGGGTGAGGGAGAAGCAGAGGAGCTCCTGTGAATATAATTCGTGACAGTGAAAAGAAAAAACTGACAGAATATTGTAAATCAGCTTGTAGTGGTGGCTTCAAAGAGGGAAAGATACTTTTAAAGACACTTTTCAAGCATGTAGCATTTAATTGCATATTTTCATTCGTACTTCTGTATCTAAATATAATGTCAATCTTTACTAGTTAGGTGATCCTTTGCAATTGCCATTTGAGCCACAATTCCTTTAATATTAGGAGGTGCTGGAAAAAAACCCTGAATTTTCTTTTCTTTATTTAGGGCAAGAAAAGAATACTGGGAGAGTCTGAAGCCTGCTTCAGGCAGGCCATATTGTCCTTGCATGTCAAAGCCCGATGGCTGGGGAGTGACCAAAGGAGCCAAGGAGCTGATGCAACAGAAGGAAGCAACAACTGAACAGCAGCTGAAGGAGCTCTTCCAGAAAAAGAAGTTCTAATCCGCTGCAGTTGTGTAAATCTTAAAATGATTTATCTACAAGAAAATCTGTGAAGATGAATACACTATTGATTTATCAGTTAAAATGTAATGAAAGCGACAAAATGCAGAAGGAATGTGATTACATAGTAAATATGTCTAACTTTGATAATAAAATCTTTCTCTGGACGAATAGTTAAGAGAATACACAGTCAAATGTAATTTCATATTCTCATAATAATTGTGCTTCTGTTAGCTGAGTGCCATTAATTGGGTAGACACAAAAATACCTGGGAAGTAATAATTGGCTCAACCCACTTGTCCAAAAAGAAAAAGTAATCTATAAATATTACAGTGTCAATGGACTTCAACTCCCAAGTCTGTTTTCAGTTTGGTATCATCGGAGCTTCCTGAGAACTCAAGATTTAATGAGAACTAGTTCAGGAACACAAAAAGTGCCAATTATTTGTTGTCACTTTCTTGGTTTCAAGAGAATAAAAGTAAACTGAAAAACATATCTTGTAATTAAAGCCTAAGGAAAATGAGATCTTGCAGGAATTTCTTATTTGCAGGGGGAAAGGTTCAGAGAACTTTTAGAAGAGAAAAATGGCAGATAGATAACTCAGATTTTGTCTTAAGGTACCATGTACACAAGATTTACTCTTCTGGGGATTAAAAGGCTTAAGACATTATTCTGCAATATTAAAAAAGTCAAATAAATTTTAAAATAAATTAATGAAATAGTACTGTATTATCTTCACACCTTAAATTGTAAGCCTCAAAAAGAACCTTGTATCTCCAGTAAAAAACTAATTTTCAAATGCTGCATCCAATTTCTGGAAATCTCTCTTCAATTATTTGGTTATCTTAAAACTTCAAAACCCCTGCAGGTTTCTGTGATATAAGTCCTGTTTAAAAGAGTAGTACAACATGTCTTTTTTTTGTTGGTTTTTTTTTGTTTTGTTTTTTAAGCTCTACAATCTTAGTTTTAACAAATTTCAAACTCTGTTAGGAAATGGATCAATCCATTTAAGCTAACAAAACCCATGGAATTTGTATATTGATTTCTTGAGAAGGGTTTTCATAGGAAGGGTACCATTATATTTGGAGCTTGTAAAGGGCACATTTCCATCACTTATTTTTGTGAAATACCATGCAACTCAGATTTCTCTCTAGTATGAATTTCCACCCATCCTACATTAAGGCAACTACCTTTATGAAAATCTCATTCTCACAGTTAGTGTTGAAAGATTTAGTTAGATTCCTTTTTATGCATAAGCTCATTTCCTTATTTTTATCCATGCTGGTATTTTGTAGTTCAGGAAACACATATGCAACACTTCAATGAGAAATTTCAAGTATCCTTATCAGATGGTTATTGACAGAGAGGTATAAGCCTCCCTTCCTCAAGCTTATAACGTATTAAAATACTTACTAACTAGAAATTTTGCCAGAAAGACAAAAGCGGTCAAATAAGGAAAGAAGATATTTAAAAATCAGATTATTTAGAAAGCATCCATGTAAGTATATATGCTCTATATTTATTATAAACTCCTTTCCTTCCTAAATACTTCTTAACCTCACCTCTGCAGAGAGTGGAATATTGCAAAATCTGTAAAACAGGAATGCCAGATCTTTGATTTTCACCAAAATGCTTATACCATTATGGACATATGCATGATTGGGTGGCATAAAGCAAAGGCAACAACTGATAAAGAAGTGTTTTGAACAATCATTACCTATTTAGAGACTTCCTGTGGCATAGAATGGGCTTGACCATCATACATGAGCTATATAAATAGCTGGGCTGATTTTTTGGAAGCTGTCATAATGTGCAAAAATTTGTATTGAAATGAATGACTTCACAACACAGAATAGTGAAGAACCTGGTATTTATGAAGATATTCTGAATTTTTGATACCCAGTTTGAAAAGGATGAATTTTAACACATTATGATGGGAAATATTTAAAGGCCACTTGAAGACATGGAAAATGAGAACTGGCACAACAAGGCTGTGAAACAAACATTCCCTGTTTTATTCATATCACTGGCTGGCATTATAAAGGAATTGCCAGTGGGTTGGAAACAACTGCATGGTGCTTTACTGATCACTAAAATCCCCAACCTATCAAAAAAACCAACCTCCCCTGAAAAAAATACAACAGCCTCTATCTCAAAAAAAAAAAAAACAAACCAAAAAAACTGCAAACCCAAAAAAACCTCAACCAGCAAAGCCAACCCAGCTACCAAGCTTTCTTTCCCATTTCTTTCTGTGTAACATCTTAGGTATAAGGAAACGGTTAGATTTCCATAGGTTTCTAATGACTAATTACATTACTTGTTAAGAAAATAAGAAAGGCCAACAGCACAGTCATAGGAAATTTGTTTCCCTGGAATGCCTGTCTGAAACCTTAAATAGGTAGTGAAAGGTGCTTTAGAAAGCTAGCTCCTGTATTTAGTACCCTAAGGATCATCTATTTGTAGGGCAAGGTGTTTCCTTACCCTGTTCGGAAATAAATCTAATGATGTAGCTTCTGTGACAATGCCAGATTAGGTCAATGTCTGCAATCACAGAACACAAAATAAGTTGGAAGGGACACATAAGGATCACATCTGGTTACATCACTCTTCACAAAATTTTCCAAATTTGAATATTCCTTGATGGAATTTATTTCTTCTTTATTGTTTTTTATCGTTTTCTCTCCATTATTTCTTTATATCTCATCAGAGAAATGAAGACATGAAGAATTTCTTCCTTTACTACAGTCTGTTAAACATTTGAAGATTTACACCCGTTCCTGGTTTTCCTCTCAGTTGAACAGACCCTGTTCATCCATTCTGCCTTCTGAGTCTTTGATTTTTCATGTACCCAGAAATCACCTCCATCAGATCTTTATCCAGAGCTTCCTAGTTTTTTCATCCACAGTATCCAGAGATTTTTGTACCTGTGAGCAGAAGTGAAGTGATTGGAAACTCAGAAGTTCCAATCCAGAAGTGAAAAATCTAAAGTCTTTGACTTTTCTAAAATCTAAAGAATAGATCTTACTCATGACACTGAATATCAGGACAAGAGGCATCTGAACAAACCATAAACTTCAGAAACTACTAATTATCTGCACTACACATGAGGAGATGGCTACATATTTAATCTGTTCTGAAGTTTCCAAGAAAAAGTTTCATAAAAAAAAAAAAGGCCTAAAATCTTGCTGTGTAATGGTCAGGTGTTGGCCTGATTTATCCGTAAACCACAGAAGTGCAAGAAGGGTGTTGTAATGAAGGAAATTTGGGAGTTAGTAACAAAACCCACCGTTTTTTGCAGGAAACACAGACTTTTTTCCCCCTGTTCTTTTGAAAATGAAGTTTTCTAAGAATTCGATTTAATCTGACATCTTCAGGTACGAAAAATTTCTTCCTAAGCAGTTTGTGGCTCCGCCTTTTCTTTCAACTCTATTCACAAATGCAGCGGCAGGTTCAGTGACATTTTTTAAATCTAAACATCAAAAGAAGTGCATCCATTTATCTGTCTTGTTTCACTTCATTGACTTAATAAAATACCGAACATAAGCTAATCTACTTTAATCCTGCATTAAATTAAATATAGACACCAGTGAAATAGGATGGACAGAATATTATGGTAAAATACATAATTTCAGCAGCTTGCTTTGTTACAAAGTTCTTCGTTACCTTTTTCTTATGTTTCACTTTATTCAGATAGATGGTATTTTACATAAATTGTATGAAATCGTGAAAATGAATTTTGTTAAAGGTGTGTACTTCTTTATGTACAACTCCTGAGACAGACAGCAAACAATTACATCCCAACATTAGGAATCTGAAGATGGATTTTCCATATATTTTGGTCAACTTCACCTCAGAGCTTCTGTGTCTAGTAAAATTGTATATTTGAAAGAAAAACAAATTTGGGTAATAGGACTTGATGCAATCAGAGTGGAGAGTGTGGATTTCAAAGCCGATTGAGAAATGTATGTCTGGAACAGGGAGAAGTACGACTTACCTCACAATCAACAAAGCAACAGCAAACATACATCAATCAAATTAAACTTTACAATCATTACCAACTGTCACTGGGTGATTCAAGAGAGTTTTGTAACAGTAATTTGCAAACATTTGCATGTTATTGTTTCTGTGCAATTGAAAGAAGAGATCAAGTGGCAATTGTGACACAGGAGGAAAGTTCCATGATCTGTTTTTATTTATAATCAGTCAGTCAATCAATCAATCAAGCAAGCAAACACACAAATAAAAAATAGGTCAGTTCTATTCAAGGAAGAAAAAAACAATAAAATTACTCTACCATATTTAAGGTCAAGCAGCAGTGTTTTTCTGCTCCATGCAGGAAATTTTGCATGTTCTTTTCGATTATATCAGCTGGTAGGCTCGTCCTACAGAGGTTTTATTAAAAAAACCCACTTCTCAGGAGAATCACAGTATTAAAGATCCATGCAAAATCAAAGAGGTATCCTATGAAGGCAAAGGCTTTTTAAAAAATCATGCTTCCCAGTATATATTTTTTTCTGCGTGATGAAATCTCAGGAAAATTGTACTTTACAAGGTCAGGCCTGAACTAAGCTGTGCGAACACTGCCTCCAGGTGGCTCTGTAGGCGGCTACAGTACTCGGGAGGGGGGATCTCTAATGGCTTCTCGGATTTGCATACACGGACAGCAACAAGAAGAACTTTTAATTCCAATTTAACTTCTGAACAGGCTTAATTACACCTGTATTTGCTACTTAACAAGGAAATGTCTTCTTTACAAGAACTATAAAAGCTAATTAAGTCTCCAATTGTGCAACATTTTAATCTTATTTTACTTCCTCAATAAAAAGACTGACTGGATTAAGTTTTTCCTTGAAAATGGCCAGGTCTGCTCTCATATTGAGAAAAAAAAAATCAAAAGGTATGCAGATTAGCATTTCAAATTATAGAGAATGGGACAAATGAAAAGTTGGAACAGGGACAGAACAGAGGCAAAGAGGCACTGTGTGGGATATAAAATGATGTACAGCATTGCATCTACCACTCAACCAGTCAGAATTTAGATGTGACAGGCATGAAGAGCCATGTCCCTAACGCTGCTGCTTTCTGCAAGTGTAGACCTTGAAAGGTTTCCCTCTGTATGTTCGGAAGCCTGCCTCATAAATGAACACCAAGCTGAGGCTGTTATACATTTGAAGATTTACATACGTTTCTTGTTTCTCAGTCAAACGGACCCTGTTCATTCATTCTGCTCTCTGAGTCTTTGATTTTTCATATACCCAGAAATCACCTCCATCAGATCTTTATCCAGAGCTTCCTATGATTTTTGTACCTGTGAGCAGAAGTGAAGTGATCTGAAACTCAGAAGTTCCAATCCAGAAGTGAAAATCTGAAGTCTTTGAATTTTCTAAAATCGAAAAAAATAAATCTTACTCATGACACTGAATATCAGGACAAGAGGCAAGAGAACAAACCATAAACTTCAGAAACTACTAGTTATCTGCACTACTACTACATGAGGAGATGGCTACATATTTAGTCTGCTCTGAAGTTTCTTTAAATCTTCTTCAGAACTTCTTTAAGTCTTCTACTGCTTTACCTTATGCTTCTATTAATATGAGAATTCTTGTTTCAGACGAATCATTGTTACTCCACCCTACTTTCATACTGCTACACCTATGTTTAATGTGACTGGTTCTGCTGGTTCTTCTAGGCAGACAGGACACTTAAAGATAATTAGTATTTGCAACATTGACCTGACAGACAATTTGCTGGGGGATTTTTTTCAGACCTGAAGCTGTACATGCTCCATTCTTTTCACAGTGACACCAGGGTACAAAGGGGCACAAACAGGATTAGCTGTTTTGCCTAAGAATGAAGCAGCCCTTGTGTATCATAATGATACACCTGACTCTTCCCCATCAGCTTTTTTCCACTTGTGGGAATATAAAACATTGCAAGGTGTGAGAACATGGCCAGGACAGCCTGTACTCCAATTATCTTTGGCTAGAAAATTAAAATAGCTTATCAGTTTTTTCATGTCAGTCTGTGGAAGAACAGCTGCATAGGAGTATGAAAGTAAAGAAATTAAATTAAAGAATCTGTTCATGCTTTGCTTTGATGCTTGACAGAATTGTTACACTGCCCAAGGAATAATAGCATAGCAAGTCAAACTTCTGATTTTCATTTGTAATTTATACTGGAATACTTAGCTTAGAGTGCCCTGAGGTATTAAAAAAATTGTGTCTGGAAGTTGTCCTCAGATGAGGACAGAAAGGACATAGGTATATGTCCAAACAGTAATTACTAGCATTTTTCAAAGTGCTTGCAGAAAATCATTTGGCTGAAAAAGAATTTGGCCCTCGGTTCAAATCTTCATGCATAAGCTATGCAAAAGTCATCTGCAAACCTGATTAGCAATTTCATTCTCACTAATATATATGGAAAAAAATAATGGATCTAAATCACTATTCTCTTGGGTTATTAACAGCTGGGTAGATCACACAGGTGAGCATGCAGTGCTGATACAAAAAGTGCTTCAGTCCAGACCTCTAGGCTGGTGTGAGTCCCTGCAGCACGTCTGGGTAGCCAGGATCAAAACCAACAGTCACTCATATAAGGTAGCTAGCTAAAGCAGAGGTACTGGAAGTAAGAACGAACTGCATTCTCTACTGGATATGTCTTTCCTGCTCATGGCACAAGCTGAATAGTCTGACTAGGCCAGGATCTGTTTTAGTAGGGTGTCTGGTTAGTATCTGAAGCATAGAGAGATTTCTGAGTAACATAGTCTATTCCATTAGTCAGCATGTTAGTTGTAATCAATCTAAAGTTAGTTGTAATAAATCAAAGCACTTCTCATTCTTTTGTCCTAATATTCTGGCCTCCTTTCTAAAAGTAGTGCCTAAATGTGTGCTGTGCATGTGACAGACTTTCCCACTAATTCAATCCAACAGGCACTCTCCAACCTTAAATGGGGCTTTGCAGACACTCATAGGACATTCTTCAGGTTTTTTCTACTCATGGAGAAAAAATACATCAAGATTCCATAAACAAGACAAAATCACATTCATTTAGAGGAGTGAAACACAGTGAAACTTTTGTTACGACCTTCAGTGATCTGATGCATGGAACTCATTAAAATAATCCAATATATAATACTCACAGCTCCAGGTTTCCTTACACATGAAATCCTGTTTCCATGTGAAAACCTGCTGCCCGTCAGTGGTTTCTAAAGGAAACAACAGAACAAAATCATTGAACATGCAGAACAAGGAGAACCTGCTTAGAATCTGCTTCTGTTGGTTAAGAATAAATTAACATTTGATTATTACAGTTAACTATTTGGTTAATACTATAGCACAGCCTGATGCCAAGGAATAGTTTGTAAACAGTGTCTTGATGATAACGCCAATTTGTTCTGCTTATTTCCTGAGCTTACGAGTACCTCCTTCCATCCAATGTCTGTTGTCATTCCTGTACGGTGGCAATGAACTTCGAGTTAAATGTTAGCTATAGGTCATAATAGATCTAGGAAATTTCAAGAGGAAAGATGGTACAATAGAGAAATTTTGCTTTTCAGAAAACTGTCCTTGATATTTAGAAGCACCCAGTGTTTGCAACTATGGATTAAATCAATGTGACCCAGCAGTTTGCATGACCCAAAAAAATTGTTCATTGAGCAAAGAAAATAAGACTGGGGTTCATCCTCAGACATAACATGTAGTCTCTGCAACCACTAATAGTACGAATAAACAACAAGGAAATAGCAGAAGGCTATGGCAATGAAAAGTGCAATTCATCTGAAGAAGCTTATATAATTAGACTACATTTATATAACCTGCCTTCTTGCAATATCTCAGTGATTCATTTTCTTTTAACGTCTTTAATTTTACAGGAACCCAGTGAGGTGAAAAAATACTGACCATTTATTTTACATCTGGGAGGTCAAAGCATAAGAATGAACAGGATCTACATTCAGAGTGGCTCATGTAAGTTTACTTCACTATCATAAATACTTTGTCCACTGGTGCCTCTGGAAGCTGGCTCTTCCAGTCTTATATAAATAGTGCTCTGAATTGCTGAGTGGCACACTCTTAAAGGTAGATCCCACAGCAGTTGCAAAACAACAGGTTTGTACTGACAGCCCTAAAGGGCTCGACCGTGGTCACGCTGAGTTTGAAGCAGAACAAAAGTTGTCACTGGATGCTTCCCAAGTCCCGCAGGTCAGGCAGGAAAAATCTGGGCAAAGTAGGATTTCTAAAAGTAAACTTTTAATGTAATGGCTGTTTAGGCAATTCAGAGAAAAACAGAGTGCCCTTATCTAGCTTCATAATATCCTATAAGAGTTTCTGGCAGATATTCACAAACCCATTTTGCTCTGGGATTCCTTTTTCCCAAGAGTCACTTAGTTCCCTCTCTGGGACTCTTGCCCCCCCCCCCCTCCCCCCCCCTCCCCTTTTAGGAGACCAAGAGCTTCATTTTCAATTCAAGTGAAGATGATTATAATTGATGCAAATTATGCAAAGCCTTTTGTTGCATTTTCCATTCTGGCACATTCAAAGCCTTTGGATCTGAAACACCACTCCATACTGCTGTTCCAGGTCTCAATCTGTAGAGCGATTCCATTTCTAGTTTCAGAAATCTTTGTCTCATTGATCATATTAGTAATTATGATTTATATGAATATAAGTCACTACATTTAAATTTGGGTCAGTGGATGAATACCATTAGATGAAACTGTCCTTTAGTAAGTCCTTTGCAATCCATAAATAACTCTGATGAGAGCATAACAAAGGCCCTTTGTGTTATTGCACAGTGGAGCCAAAAATGTTCTTGAAGCAAAGTTTGTTTTCAATATAATTACGTACAGCTCATACATAAAACAGCTTGTTGTGCTGAAGCCAAAAATGTAGTCCTTTAGATGCCATGAACATCCTCATCTGTATTAACAATAGAAACAAATGTATGGCAAGATCATTTATGTTTCACAAGTTCTTTTTATTCTATTTGATATATTACTTCTTGTCTGAGGACACAGTTTTGCAAGAATCTTACTGCTGGCACAAATATCTGCCTGTACAAACAGCCTTGAAGCACTGGGAGTTCAGTAAGTAAATTCTTTTGCAGTAGTGCCTGTTGCTGATCCTACTGAAGACTTAAAAATCTTCAGAAAATGAAGCAAATATATTTTAAAACACTGCATAAAAAGTTGAAAATAAGTAGGGTTTTTTTTATATTGTTTGTCTTAAGATGCATTCAAACTTTCTAATCAAAGTTAGACGGTGTAGATATTACTTTAGGAAACTGAGTATATTCTAAGCCATCTCTGTCAGCTGAAGCATCCTGTCAGGAAGGTCCATTTTAACACTCTTCCACAATTAAATAATCATTCTGAAGCTAGTATGATGGAAAAAATTTTGGATGCCCCAAGTTTGGTGGCAGAACCAGAAAATACACCCTACAAGGAAGTACCACAATGCAGCTAGGAAATTTTGTTCCTTAGTAATTTGTCCTCACATTCCTGCACCCTCTGTTCCACAGCATAATGACTACAGAGACAATGCCAATATCCTGATTCTCCATTGAGTTCTGTCATGTATTTCAGCATTTAATCTTTCTTTTTGAGAGCACTAGAGGAAAAAAAAATATGATAATCCACAGTGCTGTCTCATTCCTCACTAGCATGTGTTTCTCTGCCATTGCATCATCTGGGTTTGTAAGGTTCCAAGATGAATTCAATTTTTACAGAAAAATTGTCCCTGTATAGAAATTTATAATCAGTAAAGGGTTGCTATAATGACCCTTCCCATCTTCAACATTACTCCTACTGAAAGGGCAGAAGAGACATGATGGCTATGCCACAATAAGAAGAGGAACCCAGACTGAAGGACAGAGGTAGCTGGAATACTTCATATAAATGACACTCCTCTCTGCTGGTGACAGGTCAAAACTGGAGGCCTTAGATCAACAAAACCAAGATTTGTGCATAGCATAGTTTACTTTGCTAAGAAAGCATGAACCAGATGCCCCTGTTGGAAAATTTCTCTTACTGCTAGAAAAGAAATCTCTTTTCATCCTAGTTTCTGAGGAGTCCTTTTTCCAAGAGGCAAAGGACAGTTCCAAGCCTGGCTCAACCTACTCAATAGGAGCAGTATGTAGCTAATATTCCCACTGAAAGAATCACATTATCAGAAAGTAGTAGTACTTTGGTTTTTCTCTTTTGCTTTCTTGCACTACATTGGGAAAGAAAAGTATTCTTACAAGCATGCTACTTTATTGGATCATAGCCTGGCACCTCACCAGGGTGGAGCTGATGCTCGAGCACCACCTCTGTCAGAGGAGCAGGCTGTAATATAAAGCAGTGACTCTAGAGGAAGTCTGCAGGACATTATAGGAGTAGCTTTGCTCCCTCCACTCATTTACTTTAATTCAATCATGCTTCATACTCTACTCACTCTACTGTAAGTAACAAGTGGGGGGCAACATGAGCAATCCAAAACTCTTTCATATTTCCCACACACACAAATAGGTCAGACTAGTCTTGTCCTAAATAATAATCTAGATAAACACAGTCTGGAAATCATAGAATCATTTAGGCTGGAAAAGACCCTAAGATCATTGACTCTAGCTGTTACTACAGCACTGCCAAGTCCACCATTAAACCATGTCCCTAAGTTCCACATCTACATATCTTTCAAAGACTTCCAGGGATGGTGACTCAACCACTTCCCTGGGCAGACTGTTTCAATGGCTGACAGCCCTGTCAATGAAGAAACTTTTACTTAATATCCATCTAAACTTCATATCATCATGTAGTCATATCAACAATAACAACTAAAAATTGCGACACAGGGCATAAAATAAATCCCTCACTGCCTCAGAGGTTTCTGCCTTTGATAAAAATAAGCAAAACTCTAAAATACATTTTTCAGTGGCACTCAAAGACAGAACCTAAAAAGAAACAAGATAAAAGAATATATATAACTTAAAATATATACCTATTACCTAGAATATATATAACCTAAAATTTAAAAACTGCCTGCTCATTACCTTGCAGAAAACTAAAATGTGAAATCTGAAAAAAAAAAAGGAAAAAAGTGAATAAATAGAGAAAATAAAAGGTCCTGGCCCATGATAGATAATATCATTACATGGAAAGTATAACTTTGCCTTTTCCGTGGTAAGTAACAACACAAGGGAACAGATTATTTTACTGGTATTACTTAAACTGAGATCATCACCAAAAAGATTACTTGCTCCAAGGATTAGTATGCATTTTATACTTACTGCTAAATCTCTGGAAATAAAATAGTTAAGTAACTTCTTGTCTAAGCAAATTCAAGCTATCTTATAACATGACAAAAATACTTCTTCGTATGAGAGCCAGAGGAAAACACAAATCCAGCCATAAGGAGTGTTTTGTGCTAAGGAAGGCAACTTCCCTACACACAATTCAAATGTGTGTCATAAATAAAGGCTGGCAGTTAAGGGTTCCAGAAGAGAAAAACCTACAAAACAGCCTTTTAAAATTTAAAATTCCAGCAGAAAACAAAATTGAAAAACAAAATTGAAAAGCAAAATTGAAAAGCTAAATTGAAAAACTAATAGAGTAGATTTGGACTCTTGAAGACTTAGACAATGGGGAGAGCCTACTGAAGGATACTTAAGGTAATGCTGTATTTAGTCTCAACACTCTGTGACCATCTATATATCTCTGTAAACTGGTAGCACACTGGCAGCCTGTGTCCTAATTCTATCATTAAGCACTATCTGTCTGTAGTACCATAACACTTCAGAATAAAATAATGAAAACAATTATCAAATGCACTAGACACCTAATGGGAAAAATTTGAAAAGCTGACCTGAAATTTTTACTAAAAAACATCATTCAAACATACGGCAATTATTCAGATAATCCAGTGCTCACTGAAGAGCAAGCCTAGTAGCAGAACTAAACCCCTGTGTTCTGCTTGATTTCCTAACATAGGAAATATTCTATATTCTGCCATAAAGAATATTCTGTAGTTCTCCATCAGCTAAGCTTCCAACAGCTAAGAATGAGTCTTTGATCGGTGGGCAATTGCAGCACTTTGATGAAGTTACTGCCACAACAATAATCTTCCATCCAGCCTATTTCAGGAAACAATTTAGAGGGACCCTGTTGTTCAGTAATGGCTAAAATAGCAGCAAATCTGTCACACAAAGACTAAGCCACTGAGGGTGAAGCAATTGCTGAACTGTAGGGTCCCATGAGATCTCCCTAAGTGTGGGAAATGGCTCAGATGTATGGGATTGATTTGAATGCAGAACAGTGTATATGAGTGTGTGTAGGCATTCACACACAAGTGAACATGTGTTTTTAACAAACATAACAGTGAAGGGAATCTCTGCAGATGCAGACAAACAAGTCAGCAAAAAAAGCAAGATACAGCCAGCAAAAAAGTGACAGGAACAGGACTGTGAATAAAATCAAAGAAGCTTTTGGGTTTTCTGTTCTGAAAAAGGCTTAGAACTGAGGAAAGAGGAATTTTCTTCTGTTACTTGAGTTCAATATACTTACAGAAATATGCACAACCTCTCTAAAATCCCAGAATTGCATCATAAAATACCTTGCTGCATCTTCATTTGCTTCTTTTAATGGAAATACCCTGAAATACTTTCCAAACTGATGAAATATTTATGCCAAATCGGTGAAACAATACTTAGGCAGAAAATTTGGGAAGCTATACAGGAAGTGGAACTGAAATCAGAAGGCTATCTGGAATGTACCTGCAACTACTTTAATTTCTGGGGTTTTGGTGTGTATTTTTGAAATTTATATAAGAAAGACTTTCAACTACTTGATTTATGAAAGTCGCACAATGCTGTGTCAGTATTGTCTGTACTTTATGTTTATATAAAACTGTTGAATAAAAATTAGGTTGTAATTCAGTTTTGATTCAAACAGATCTTGCTGCCTTCTGCAGCATCCTGCCTCCAGCAGGATGTTTTAGTCTCACCTGCTCCTCCCTCACTGTGCTACCAGAAGGCCAACTGAATGCACATCCTGACAGTGTTACTGAGAACAGCAGAAGCTGTTTCTGACTGAAATTATTGGAAAAGAATTGCAGAATTTTCTTGATGTCCTTTGAAAGCAAACAAACAAAACAAACACACCAATCAAAAGTTAAAAAGAAGAAAGAAATAATTCAGTGACTTAACAGATGTATTAGACTCTATTTCAGAGTATCTGTGCTGCTCCAAACACCACTCTGATGGAGGCCCAAAATTATGTGTATGCTGAATACAGGAATATACTCAAAATATTACTTTCCTCCCTGTTGCAATTGCAAGAGCTTACAGAAACTTTAAATGATGCCCCTTTCACAAAGATGACTCCATATCGGAATCAAAATGTCTCATGGGAACTGGGAATTGTAACTAGAAATCAGAAACATCTCCTGTAATGAGCAGCACCACTTGCAAAATGGAAGAAAATGGAAGTAAAAAGCATGCAGAAAAGAACTGATCAAAGATGAAGGCACAGAAACTATTGCTTTGGTTTAAATGTTAGTAATTTTTTTAAGAAGAAGATAAGAAAATAAAATACCTCTATGATGTATATACTCAGAAGCCAGTGGGAAGAGAACTTGGAACTATTAATACCTAGGGTCAATATTTCAATTCAATTTTGTCATACACCAAAAACACTACACTGTCTAAGAAAAATATAGTAGGGAAAATATTTTTTCAATCCAAAAGTCTAGTTAGATTTCAATTGGGGCGTGCAAAAGTGGCCAAGTGAGAAATGATGGAGATAGGCAGCAAAGAAGAAAATAGTAACCAAATTAGGAAGAGAAGAAGGGAAAGTAGAACAGGAGAAAGAAGTGAAACAAACTATTTACCTTTTGCTGCAGCCCCTGAAGCTTTGTGTTCCATATCTCTTTCACACTTACTGTGGCCTCCCCAAAGATCTCTGTGTTTCACAACTGTGGAGATGAAGCATCATGAAAAACATTTGCATAACAGAATATCCATTTCTCAACCTTCATTTTTCTTAAATTGCTTCACACCTCCATCATTGACTACAGTCTGCTAAAATTATTTAGAGTGCTTTTCTGAGCCACCAATCTGTCTCCAACAAACCCATCACTACAGACTCCCACCCAGCAGTCTCCTGCTCCTCTACAACTTCATCTTTAATTTCTCTCCAGGCTGCAGCTCCTCCTGTTGATAGAGTTCATAGGTGGTAAAATGTATTCAGATGTCCAAACAGGAGAAACTGCTTCTTTCATGACAGTGGAAAATATAATTACAAAACAATCTCCAGCCCATAGTTAGGGGCCAATTAGCTTCTCTTGGGCCCCAAACCCTTTTGTCTTCTACATCAAAGGAACAAGAGCTCCCATTGCTTCTTTGCACTTTACAAGTCATAGTATTCCAGCAAAGTAAGTTAGAAACTTCTCGGTATTTCACAAGAAAAACGATTATATTATTTAAAACATTCCAAAACATTCATTTTCAAAATGGAATAAAAAATTTTTCTTCTACCTCTGAGAAAGAAAAGAAACAAAAAGCACACAACCTCTTTTCATTGCATTTCTCTAGAATATCATTTAAACATCTTCTATTTCCACCTGAAAGAAAAAATTTTAACAAAATTGAAAAAAGTATTTGGTGGTTTTTTCAAGTACTTTTATACCAAATCATCCGGTTTTTCCTACAAATCAAACAGAAGAGGCTGGGCCTCCCACCAAGGCCTTGGCCTGAGGAGCAAAAACATCTCTCAAGTTGTTCAAAGTACAAAAATTCAGCTCAGTTGGTATGAGTATATGAAATATACTCAGTAGAGGTGATGAGCACATGTGCTTAAGAGAAACACAGGGATTGGAATGCTGTGTGAAAGTGCAGCCAGAGCTACTGTTTTGAACACCAGGGGAAAAAGGAAGGTAGAGATATCATTTGGTCCTAAAAGAGATACAACAAAAGAAAAGTAAATAAACTTCCTTTTCTCTTTTCTGTTTGTTTGTTTGGGTTTTTGTTTTGTTTGCTTGTTTGTTTTGTTTTATTTGTTTATTTTACAGACAGGTTAATGAGGCACTGGAACAGGTTTCCCAAAGAATGTAGATTCCCCATCCCTTCAAATGTTTAGACCAAGGGACTTCAAGCAACCTGGTCAAGAGGAAGGTGTCTGTGTCCATGGCAGAGGGAACTAGATGGTCTTGAAGGTCATTTCCAACCCAAACTATTCTAGAGTTGTGCTGTAAAATTAATGTTTCCTCCCAAGGTAAGGAAGATAATGGTTAATAAGGACCCATTGATGTTTCTCCTTTATCAATTCCAGCTCAAATAAAATTGTAATGGTTCTTTAAAGAAAAAAGTCAGTGGCATGGCAAATCATGGTATTCAAATAGTTATAAGTGGCTCTCAAACTGTCATAGGAAAAGCAGCTCAGATTATCTGATTATCTGATGTGCAAAGGCATTTGCTCTGAGAGAAACTCAGATATGGATATAATAGTCAGGAAACATCAGTGTTCAGCAAACTGTCAAACAGTGTTATCTACACAAGTCAGAGAAGATTAAAGCTGGAAAGATCTCCAGGTACCTGTCCAAGCCCCATGAAAAGACTGTGCGGCAAACAACATCCCCTGTGACCCCTCTGGGTCTTCTTTACTCAGTCCTAAGAAACACCCTGAGTAGAGCAGTGCCTGGTGTGCGCATGATACTGACTCTTCCTCCAGCTTCAGCAAATGCAGCTGCTGGAAGACACCTTGCATTCCTGCCATCTTTTTACTGGTGCCTCTTTTCTTCTATCTTCTTCATTTTGGTCTTCTTGCTGTGCCTTCAGCTTATGTCTTAGCTGGTTAGATCACTCTCTTTGGCAGCACTGATGGAAGTCTAAAACAGGCAGAGTAAAACAATGCTTTTGAACAGCACAATGCTCGTAAAAGCCAAATCTTGAAGTCACTGTGTCTGCTCTAACAACAATGCCGTAAATGAAAGTCAAAGCAGAAACAGAAGATATATTTTCCAACTTGGCTTTTTTCCCCCTTTTCTTCTTTGTGTGTGCATTGCCTAATTCATCACTGAGGAGGCAGATTCAGGCTTTTACCACAAAAGTAATAACATCAACTCCAGCTACTTCTTCATCCAAAAAGAACAGTTACTACTATCATCAATACTACCTAAAAGACTGCCAAATACAACCGTTTCCATTATTATAAAATACAAAACAAAATTAACAACAACTACTGCAGCTATGGAGAAGGGAAATTAGAAATGTGGTTAAAATCTCCCTCAACTGCTTCCCTGTATTTTTTTGTCTCTTTGAGACTAATAAAGGCTTAAACTTCTGGGATTTGGCTGGGGAGATTTTTTTTGTTTCATATGTGGGTGCTTGTTGACAGATGTTTGGGTGTCTCTGAATGGCCAAGTTAGTATAATTACTTAGTATGTGCAGTGGGTCATATAAATAAATATCTTTGACCTTCCTGACTCATTTGTTCCAGTAAAACAGGCTTAAAGTTTCTAATTAATACAGGATGCCACTATCATGTCTCCATCCCTCAGACAGGACTCTATAAACATTGTGCCATTGTTTTTTCATTATTTCCTTCATCCTAGCACTCCTTCTCTCACAGCTTAGCTGCCGTGGGTTACCCCCATGTTGCCTTAGGAGCTTCAAGCATCTCTGGTCTCCCTAGACAAGAAGCTGCTCTAATCCTGATATCTGTTACTGAAGGGAAAGGCAGTCCTTTATGCTAAAACTCAGTCTTCACTTTTGATTATATAAACCTCAGACAACACAAAATGAGGCCTGAGGGCCTTTTTATAGCTAAGGTTGTTCATATTCTTGCCTTCAAGATTATGGTTTACAGGTAATATAAGATTTGTTACACTGGAGCTCTACCCCTCCCTTTTGGCCTCAGCAGACACTGCAGCACCTCTGCAGCACCTCCAATCCTTTTCACGGTACCATCTACATTGTCTTTTGTGTAGATACTTTCCTTGGAAAGACTGTCTATACATGCTGGGCTCCCAGGCATCAATTCTCTCAATTTACAGATTCCCTTTCACAGATTCCTGCCAAATATAGAGCCAAAGCATGTCACCCAGTATTTAAATGGCAGAAGGTAAATAAGTCACACACAAGGAAACATCTTCCTATCACAAAGAAAACTCAGAGGTGTGATAGTTTACCTAATAAGACTGAGAAATCTCTGTTGTTGGACACATCAGGAAAGAGATGGAAGTGGCTTCTGTTGAGTTATCTGCAGTGTTCTGGGGGAATGGATGTTCTATCTGATCTGCCAAGACCCTTTCAGACATAATTCCTGATCCTGCAATAAAAGAAGCAATATCCAGGTTTTATTCAAGCAGCCACTTAAAAGCTGTTGTCAAATTGCACTAGAGCAAAGCATTTGGTAGTGGTTTAACAAAAGAAGTATGTTGCCACCACCTCTGGCCTGGTTGCAGATTGCCTTTTCAATACCAGCCTTTCCCCAGATCTCTTCCCCTGCTTTGTAGTGAATGCTATGACTGCAAACATGCCAGGAGAAATAGCAGGAATATTTGCCATACCACTTGGAGTGGATGATATTCCTTTCAAGTTGGTGATACAATTCAGAGTAGTAAAGGCAAGCACGTAATTTCTGTAAAATATTAGTGTAATAGCAATGAAGATTTGAGGGATTGTGGAGACTCGTACTTAAATAGATGTAATAAGGAACTACAAAACAACTATATTGTAGGTATATGTTCAATGGGGGAAATTACATTGAGCATCTGAAGTTAAGTTCATTCAGTAAAATAATTTTCATTGCCATATAAAATAGGTTTGGTAGCATTCAGATTACTCAGGAAAATTCCAAATGTAATTTGTGAAATTAAAGTGAAGGGTGCTAAACAAAAGCACCAAATGGGGAGTCTCCTGTTACTGATGAGATCACCAGGGAAACATTGTTCCCAGAAAGAAATGATCAGTATCTCACTGGAGCAAAGGTAAACAAAAGATGTGGTGATAGAAATTCTTGATTCAAGATGTTTAAACTCCCCTGACATATCCAATAAAATAAGAATGCAATGCAGCTGACTTCAATTAGTTGCAACTGGTGAAGTTCTTGAGTTGGTCCATTTCTGTCAGCAGACAGATTCAAGACCTTGAAAACCATCAAAAGACAGAATAAAGCCCATCCAATCTTATTGAAAACAGGAAGGCACTAGAAAAAATGCAACTGTTAATTACAGAGGAACCAGTGATATTTTAAATAAGCAGAAACAGTGTGATTAATGCAATGCATAAATGAGTTATCTATATTGATAAAAAACCAAGGAATTACCTAGCAAAATAAACAGGGCCATCTTTCCATATTCAATACATAGCAAATTACATAATCATAAAAAAACATAATCTGTGCTACTCCTGTAGGCAGTGTAAAAGGAAAATAACAGAATTTAACAGCTCCTGATAGAATGAATCAACAACATTTTTTAAAAACATGTTTTTATCCAACAATATTTGTCTAAGAAAAGGCATATCTCACTCATTTTAACCATTGTTAGTCTCAATTTTTTATAGCTATGGTTATAATAATCTGAATATCTTCAAAAGGAATAAACATACAGAATACAGCTTTGATACAATTAGACATAAAAGATTTGCCATGGTATGATGACAAGAAATTACCAACAGGAACTTTAATTACAACTCTGAATTCTTTAGATCTTGCATCAACAGCAAAGGATGTTAAGATGTGTTTGTCATATGATGTAATTCTAGGAATAAAGACTGACTGGAAAAGGTGTCAGCCGGTAATTAATGACAAGCACATGACAAATCTTTAATAAAAGCTATTCCTATGGCTGACCAGTTTCCATGCAAAAGGAAACAAAACCATAGTCATAAAGCAAATATACAATACGACAACAAAAATTGGTTTTTAATGTAATTCTTTTGTGTATGCTATCATGTTAAAATACATATGCTATTATGCTAAAAGCAAACTGGTGACTGCTTGAACATGTAATAACTTATAGAGTCATTAGGTTTAATTTCAGTAATGTCAGGCATGAAGCAAATTTCTAAACAGATGCTGAAAGTAAGCCTTAGTAATATGAGATGCAGAGCCTTAGCTAGCAACACTGAAATGACAGTCTTGCTCCCCACTGCTGAGTGTCTGAGAAAACAAGGCTTACACAATCACCAGACACCACTCTGTGTCTCTGCCACTCCACACCTAATAATACTAGAATGGGCTGGCCAATTCTTTCATTTGAATTGCAAAATAATTCACATTGGATAAGTCTAAATGCTGAAGAATCCAAAGGTAAATTAATTTTCACAATTTGAGTCAAAATTATTTGGATTAGATTAGACCTCAAGAGGTAATCTAGTTCAACTGATAAAGTGCCGTGGGTAAATGTATTTTTTTTAAAAAAAATCAATTAACATACATATTTATAAGCAGAGCTTATGCTTTGTATCAGCTGACTGACCAACGAAGACACACATACCTATATTAACATAGCTCTAGGTGAGTCATAGCACATACTTATGCTTACCCAGATGGGATGGCACCCTGGGGAGTGCTGGATGAGTTAGGACATTGAATTGAGGATACAGAACATAAATCTGTAAGAAAATAACTTTGAACATTCTATTGCTCATAGAACTAAATTGTTTGCCTGAGGCATAAATGTAAGAACTGAAAACAGTAATACTTATTAAATGGGCTAGAGAACAGTAGGATAACATCTGACACAGGGAATCTTCTAATTTCAGTTTCAAAGGCCATGTTTCATTTACTTTATAAAGTAATGATATGGACATTGTTCCTATTCTAAAGGGCCCACAATCAGAAGGTGAATTTTTGTGCAGAGTTTGAGACTCTGCTTGAGGGGGGAAATATTTATTTCTAAAAATGAAAGCTCCTTATTATTTTTTGCAAGACTGATTTTCTTTCAGACCATGTATTCACCAGCAATTACATGAAAGTAACAAAGAGTCAAAGAAACAACCACTCTCTACAAATGCTGAACATTTTTCAATCTTCTGATCAAGACTCCTCTCCCTCCTTCACCACTTGGATTTAAATCACAAATAATAGCCCTGTATGATTTCTCTCTGACTGTACACTTTTCGAAATATGAGCATCTGAATTTGAGGAGGGATTTTATCCATCCCTTGGGAAGCATGGAGGCTCCTCAGCAGAAGATCTGTACTTCATTTTAGCAGGGCTGTTCAGCTTTCCTCAGTGCAGGCAGTGGGATCACATGGCAATTTATCTGAAGATGGAACCAGATGAAGATACCATCTGTTTCTTCCGTACTGTGTAACTGGATCAGACTCAAGTATGTAGCAGCTGTGGGTGTAGCTATCTCTATAGACAGCAGCTGATGCTATCCAGTACTTCTCCAGAAAATTTTAATCAGGATGAAAACTTCTTTGGTAAGTCAAGCTAAGTGTCAGGCCTACTACTGCTGGATAGAGGAGAACACCTTAGATCTCCTATATGGAGCTGTCTTATATTGACATGCTTTGATACAAGCACTTGGGAGAAGTCTTGCCTGTACCATCAGCAGCATTACTGTGACCTTTCCCTCCATAACATGAGTTTGTGCTGTTGTGTGGAGTGTTCCCACAGTAATTTGGAGAATTTTGTTGCAAGAGTTTCTCACTCACGTATATTTCCTTACCTAGCAGGTTGTCTTTTGTCTTGAACTGTTTCTGATCTCAAAATGCTGGAACACATACCTGCCAAACTATTACTGCTACTAGTAGCTATTTCTTTTGAAGAGCTGGTGAGGTTTAAACTTTACTCTAACCTACGGACTTGTATTTTACAAGAAGACAGAATTAGTAAATGCCTAGAAAAACATCAGTGTTTAGTAAGTATAATAGAAATCTAGTATTTTTTATGTTCTAAAGTTTGTCAGTACTGGTGTTTACTTTCTGTTTAGCTTCTGTCCCAGCTCTGCCTCTAATTTAGCATCTTCTGTTGCTCTCATGGTAGGTAACCGAACCCAAATTTTCTAAGACATTCCTCCTCAAAGGCTCTACTGTAGTCAGAGCTATGACTGATCCCTGCACAGAATTATACAAGGCAGCTTTAACAGAACCACGCTGGATATTTAGAAGAGTAAAGCTGAAATAGCAGCGACATTACATACAGGCTGGAGTTACTCTAATTTCTGTGGTAAGGCTAGCAAGTGACTTAAAAAGCATTGGACCATCTTGAGAGGATGAACAAATAATAAAGAAGATCACTAATTATTCATGGTCTTCCCTGACCTGTATGAAAGCTAGGCAGAATGATAGATATCATAACATCTTGGTGAAAAAAAAAAAAGAAACAATGTCCTTATAAATAGAAATCACAATTTATAATTGATACTGCTTAGAATTGTAAGCAAAATACAGAAAGAAATAAAGATGAATGGAATAGAAAAAGACAAATTTCCTGTTATTTCCTGAAGGTATTGCCTCCATTGACATCAAGTTCCTTGTCTGGTAAGACAGGTTTGAAGTCACAAACACTGCAAACTAATCCTAGTGCTTTCTTGGATCAGTGCAGATTTTTGTCACATTAATACATTAATTTTACCAGATTTGAGCTAAGACCTCTTGAGTATTAGCTAGAAATATCACACTTACCCCATAATCATGTAATTGAGCCATTTAGGTCCATTACTCAATATAGTCTTGGCTTTTTAGAGAAAAGTATTTAGAAATTTTACAATCCAAACTGTGACCCAAGAACAGTATTGGCTGTGCTTACAACAGTCTGTTAGGCTCATCTCAGCCAACATGTATGCAATGACATAAATCCTGCAGAATCTTGCATAGGTCAGATTGCCTGGAAATATACTGGAAAGAAGTGATTTATCAATGCTCAATTTTCCTCCTTCACACTAAAGAAACAACAGCTTTATCATTTATGGGATATGCCATGGATTACACATGTGAAAGACAGAGGTTGCAGTGGGTTGATCTTAGCTGCCAGGTGGCCACCACAGCTGCTCTATCACTGTCCCTTCTCACCTTGATGGAAGGGAAGTAAATACGATGAAAGGTATAGACAAGGGTCAAGGTATAGACAGGGAGAGATGACTCACCCATTACCATCATAGATTAAACAGACTCGGCTTTGGGACATTGATTTAATTTATTGCCAATCAGATGACAGCAAGAAATAAGAAATAAGAATAAAACTAAAGACACCATCCCCTCACCTCCCCCTAAATACTGGGCTCAACTTCACTCTGATTTTTTCTACATCTTTCTCTTTAGCAGCACAGGGGGGAATGTATCCGCAGTCAGTTCAACACATATAGCTTTGCCACTTCTTCCTGCTCACACTCTTCCCCTGTTCCAGTGTGGGGGTCCCTCCCATGGGAAAAAGTCCTTCATGAACTTCTCTAACCTTAATCATTCCCACAGGCTGCAGGTCTTGAAGTGTCCCAGTGTGGTTCCCTCCCACTGGGTGCAGTACTTCAGGAATCACTTGGTTCTCCATGGCTCCAGCCTGGGTTCTCCATGGGGTCACACGTCCTGCCAGCAAACCTGCTCCGGTGTGGGCTCCTCTGTCTATGGGCCTGTAGGTTCAACTAGAACCTGCTCCATTATGGGCTTCCTGTGGGGATTACAACCTCTTTTGAGCATCTACACGTGGGACCCTCTCTGATCCACAATGACCTCCATGGGGCACAGCTGTCTCATCAGAGTCTTCACCATGGGTTGCAGGGGAATCTCTTCTCCAATGCCTAGAGCACCTCCTGCCCCTTCTTTGTCACTGGCCTCGGTGCCTGCAGAGCCTTTACTCTCTTGTCTTCACACTCTTCTCTTGGGCTGCTGTTGCTATTGCATAGTTTTATCCCCCTTCTTGAATATATTGTTCTAGAGGTGCTGCCCCTGTCGCTGATGGGCTTGGCCTTGGCCACGGCCAGGTCCTCAGAGCCACCTGGCACTTGCTCCATCAGACACAGGGGAACCTTCTCATTGAGGCCGACCTGTGCAGCACTCCACTACCAAACCCCACATAAACACAATACAGAGACCAGTTCAGTGGTCCTGAATGCACTCTTTTAATCCAAAAGACAATCCAGAATTCTTCAGATAAATCTTTTTCTATACATTCAAATAATTTTAACACAGGGCTGGCAGACAGAGAGATTGACCTCTCTATGAGTGTATCAGGGATAGAGATGACACCTTGAAAACATCTGAACTGCTCTTTTGTCATACGTTCCACTGATTAGTCAGAAGGCAGACTGTATTAACTGCCACAGGAGCTACAATTTCCATTTTTAAGATTTGTGTAGGTATTTTATCTGTTGTAACTTGACGATTGTTCTGTGGTTTGTGGCTACCCTTCCTAGTTCCAAATGTTCTTGATTCAGTTGAATTGTGGATGTGGCTAAACAGATTGCTTCCTCTTTCCCTGAGTAATCTCTTTCAGCATTCCACTAGAGTCTAGATATTGCTGCAGAGATCAATACACTGTATTCAGAGCCAAGAAAGCATCTTCTTTATAGAAAAGCATTTTGAGATTCCTCAGGAATTACTTATGACCAGAGTTTTTCACTCTCGTCCTCAAAGAAAAAAAGACTTCTAGAAAACATTTTGATAAAATTATTTTTTTTAACAATGAGATATTATGCATGACAAAAAGTATTTTGTTTTAATGCCAGAAATATTTCTTGCATTTTTACACCTAAGACAAAAGAAAATTTTTCAAATAAAATTTTGTATTTATCCAAGCTCCAAATTTTTCTTTCTGTCATCACGATAATTTTCTGTATTACCATGTACTTGCAAAGATCATGTAAGAATAATGTTTCTGTTAAACAAATAAGTTGACAAATTGCTTTGTAAACCACTAAAAGAGCTGCAAGAAACACCACTCCCAAATCGCCCAGCTTCCAAAAAAGGAGTTCCAATTGTTTCTCCTGCAGAAAAATGTTTCCATAGTTACCACAGACTACTGATATCTTTAAAGCAACTTAGTAAAACTCTTATTATTTAGAGTAAAAATTAGTTAAGTGGCAGGTTTAAGTTGGTAACTTTGGGTTTTGCATCGTCTGATCTTACAAAGGGGGATTCTTCAGTATTATCAACACTATATTAAGTTAATTAAGTTAAATCTGCCTTTTATTTGAACAGACAAACTGACCTTGCCAGTGTACTTATTTGTTTGATTAGAAGGGAGAAGATTAACTTTCATGAGCCATTCTTTTAAAGGAGAGGAATTGATTTATACTTAAACTACTGTGCCCTCTCAGCAGTAAGCAAGAGATTACATGTTCAGTTTATCACACATTTGTAAAGCTTACCTTACAGTAATAACTCCACATGCTCTACAACTGCAATAATACTTGGTTGCAGAAAGTTACTCAGTTTAGAGCCAGCATAAATACCCAAAGTATACAGTTTTCCTCCATAAAATGGATGGGCTATCACATGCGCTGTAGCTATATTAGCTCTGCTGTACAATGCAACTCCTTGTCCTTGGAAACTACCTGAAAACTCTTTGATCAAGGCTCTTAAGGATGGGTACTTTCAGAATCTCAAGTGCAGATACAACTATTACTAGAAAGCATGCTTTTGGGTGGGTGTTTCATTGCTACTAAGACATCACAAAGCCAACAGTGTTTGTATGCAGTTAGCTCCTTGTCTCACTTCACACAAATGGAATCACAGATATGCAAAACTTTTGCCAGAATAAAAAAAGGACTCCAACCAACAACAAACAGATGTTGCTATTTAGCTTGCCCACACTAAAATTCGAATCATACTATGAACAGAAAACTATTAAAAATGCTTGCTCAGCATAGCTATGTTAAGCACAATACTTTCAGGACACCTAAACATAGTCGTGATGCTACAGTACTTTGAAGCACACCATTGAATTACCTTCCCCTTTCATCTCAATTGCCAAAAGAAATTGTATTAACTGAGTTAACTGGTTAACTGAGACTCTATAGTCTTGTATTCAGGCAGAAATCACTTCGTCACAGCAGGTGTTTGGAATTGATCAAACCTTAAACCAGGCTTCCCAGATGAGGCCTGATTTCTCTCAAACATTTTGTACTAAAGCTACTTTATCCGAGGTGTTCAAGGATTCAGAACCAGATGGGTATAATTTCAGTTCAGCCTGCAGCATGCTGCAGGAGTCACAGACTAGGTGCTGGAATACTCGAATAAACACTTACAGAAATATTTCTTTACAACAACAGCATGCAAAAGACAGTTTAGGCAGCATCAGGTGAGATGATTTTGCAATGAATCAAGTTATTCAAAGATTTTATACCTGGCTATTTCTAATCTACCTCACACATGTGCCAGTAAAAGTATATGTGCAGTTCCATAGGATTTCATACCATTACCAGCTCAATTCTACATTTATTATGTATGGATCTACCTAGGCAGGTCACCTTTTCTGACAGAATTGGATTCTATAGTTTCCCTGTTCTCTCAAAACCAGCCTGAACTGAGATCATACTGATAGAACCATCAAATAGAGGCTCAGGGAAATGATACTGCTCAGCAGAAAAAGCAGAATACTCCTGGAAATTTGCAAACCTACTCTTTGCTGGATTACAAGTTCAAGATTTTTTAAAATACCACTGCCTGGAGACTGCCTAGGGACAGCAATGACTCAAAGTACTCCCTGCCTTAAAAGTTCTGGCACTTGACCCACTTCTTACAAAGAAATAGGACGTCAATTGAATTCTGAACTTTGCATTTCAGCTCACTAATGACAAGACTCTTGTGGCTCTCTGTCATGGCGTGACACTGGCCAACACCAGGCACCCATGAGAGCTGCTCACTCACCCTCCACTGCCACAACTGGCCAGAGAAGAATTTAACGAATTGAGATAAGGACTGGGAGAAAACACTCCAAGGAGAAAACGGGCTGAGCTTAGAAGTACAAAATGAATTTATTGCTAACACAATCAGAAAAGGATAATGAGAAGTAAAAGAAGCCCTTAAAACCAACTTTTTTTCCCCTCAACCCCTCCCTCTTCCCACTGACAGCACAAGGAGACAAGGTGAGGGTTTGGCCAGTTCCTCACCCGAGGTTTTCTTCCGCTGCTGTGGGAGAGGAGCCCTCCTCCTGTGAGACCATGGGGTCCTTCCCACAAGACACAGTTCTCTGTGAACTTCTCCAGTGTAGTTCCAATCTTACAAGCTGCAGTCCTCCCAAAACTGCTGCAACGTGAGTCCCTCCCATGGGCACACAGTCCTCCCCAAACTGCTGCGGCATAGGTCACGGGATGCAGTCCTCCAAGGACAGGCTGTTCCAGCCTGGAAGCAGGGTCCCCTCGCTCTACTGGGATCCACTGGATCACAGCCTCCTCCAGTCACCCACCTGCTCTGGTGTGGGCACCTCCCCCATGGGCTGTGCATGGATCTCTGCATCCCCATGGATCCCAATGGGCTGTGGGTGGATCTCTGCATCCCCATGGATCCCAATGGGCTGTGGGTGGATCTCTGCATCCCCATGGATCCCCATGGGCTGTGGATGGATCTCTGCCTCCCCCATGGATTCCCATGGGCTGCAGGGGCACAGCTGCTTCACCACGGTCCTCACCATGTCCTGCAGAGGAATCTCAGCTCCAGCACCTTGAGCACCTCCTCCCCCTCCATCTCCACTGCCCTCGGTGTCTCCATGTTGTTTCCCTCACATGTTCCCACCTCCTCCTGCTCTGTGGCTAGGAAAAGCTGTGCCCACTTTGTTTTGATTTTCTTCTTAAATATTTTATCACAGAGCATTACCAAAAACACCTCTAATTGGCCCAGCCTTGGCCAGCAGCACGTCCATCCTCAGAGCCAGCAGGGATTGGCTCTGCCAGACATGGTGGAAGGTTATGGCAGCTTCTCATAGAAGTCACCTCTGTGGTCCCCCCACTACCAAAAACCAGGCTGTGCAAAACCAACACACCCTGAAAAAACTTCAGCTCTATAAACACAATAATCTAGCTTGTTGCTACTTCCAACAGCCCTCTTGGTAAGGTAACCAGGCCTCTGAAGCATGCTGTTTCCATCATAGTGGCAGGATCACCACGTGCTGAAGTGTCATGCCCTCAGCAGCAGCACGGCAGCAGTTCCCTTCTTTCTAGAAAACTTTGGATTTTTTCAGAGACACTTGTCAGTAGTTATTCTAGTTGCTGCAAACTTGTAATCTTTTTAAGGCATGTGGATCAACAGCTCAGGTGGATTGAGTGCTACCTAACCCACTTCTTTTTAGTGATGAACAGTCCAGTATACTCCACCACAAACAGCAGGCCATCTAGGTCTTTTAAAATGCAATTATAATTTTTAAAATTTTTATTCAGGAACATTCAGCGATGTATTTCCTTTAACCACTCTTAAGAACAATCTACTAACATCTGAAAAGACTACTCTGTATTTTTATGAATGAAGAGTTATGGATGTCCCATAATACAGAAGCTATCACTAAAGCTACTCAGTGCTTATTGATTTAATTTAAAAAAGTTGTTATTTCCTGGCAGATCCCATTCTGTAAGGGTACCATTTTAGCAGAGTATGACAGCTTTTGAGAGCTGATGGTATGACTTTTCTGTGCCTAAAAAGAGGCCTACCAGAAACTTGATTGTAGCCAAGTGATTTCAGATTAGTTTTCAGCCAACTCCTGAATGTTACACTTACCTAGTTCTTGCTTTAAATCATACAGTCTGCTCCTCTGCAGTCTGAGAACCAGAAGAGCCAGAAGACCTCTGCCTCTACAATAGTGTACCTGGAATACCATGGTTCTCATCCTTTGTCTGATGAAAAATATTTGATCCATGTTATATTTTCTTAAGCCTGGAGATATATGGAAAGATACATATTGCTGCATTTTCACTGTTTTTTCTTTAATGGATTAAAAAGGAAAAACTGGTCTGCCGTTTACATTGCTCTCAAAAAAAATTGTTTAGCAGAATAACATAATCTCATAATAGCAGGGGTTGGAAGGGACTTCTGGAGATCCCCTAGACCAATCCTCCTGGCAAGACAGGGTCACCTACAGCTAAAAGCATCATGTCCAGGTGGGTTTCAGAGGTTTCCCAGTGGGAGACTCCACCTCCACCCTGAATACTTAACAGAAAGATACTGTATTTCCTCCACTAATGTGCTTGCTTGCTTGCTTGGCCACTTCTGCATGGGGTATAATCAAATCTCTTTCACATAATTTCACACATACTTTGATCTGATGCCTACATTTACAGTAATAGGGAAGAATACTGCAATCTAAGATGTACAGAATATGTCACTCTTAACCTTAAGAACAGAGATATGGTACATCTTCAGGATGCTGAGCTGTAATTCCCTCCTTTTTTCATACAGCTAGGACTTTCAGACGTAGCCTCCATTCTCCTGCAAACATGAGGTTGCTTGGTTAATGTACAGAGAATGTCTGGACTGCCAGAGGCCCTTCTCAAATATTCAGCCTCCAAGGACAGGATGCTAGTCAATACAGTAATTTTAGAAAAAGGTTGTGACTCACTCTGGCTTTCCTGGAAAATTCTAATGAAATTCTTTTATTTCCTCGATACTTCCTCCTATTTGGAACAGGACAACAATATCACCAATGGGCTGTATTTTGTTCAGTTGAGATGAAGCTAATTTTCCTTACAGCAGCCCTCACTGTGCTGTGCTTTGCACTGGTAGATACAGAGGTGTTGATAACACACCTGTTTGGCTTCTGCTGGCAGCACTGGCACAGCACCAGTGCCATCCTCTCAAATTTCTGCCCCCTCCATCAGTAGGCTGGGGGTGAGCAAGATCTTGGGAGGGGACACAAATAGGCCAGCTGACCCAAAAAGACTAAATATATAAATATCATAAAACATAAAAGACGTAAAAGCTATGGAAGGAGGAAGAAGGAGGAGGCATCCGTTATTTATGTTTGCCTTACAGAGCAATGGCTACTTGTGTTGAAGTCCTTCTTCCCAGAAAGTGGCCTGACATCACTTGCCGGTATGACGTAGGGAATAAAATCTTAGTCTTTTTCCTTGGCTTATGTGCATGCAACCTTTTACTTTTGCTTTAGTAAAATGCTCTAAACCCACAAGTTGTCTTCCGTCTTATTCTCTGTCCCCTGTCCAGCTGATGAGGGAGAATGATAAAGTAGTTTGTGGGTACCTGGCATCCAGCCAAGGTGAAGCCACCACAGTTCTTTTTGGCTCCCGATATGAGGTGAGACAATGGCAGTTTTGTATCATGCGTGCCACCATTATAGTGGTTATTAAGTAGCAAGCTCCCCTGCAGGACACTAAGTTTGTCAGCTGCTTCTCTCCTTATTTTTCCAAGACTGGGAACATGTTAATACAAACAATGACTCTGCGCTCTGCCCGTACATTGATGGCTTTGCCATGCTGGGAGAGCTATCTTGTGGAGATGATGAGGGAATACATCTCCCTTTCTCTGCCCATAATTGATGTGGATGGTTTTGTTGTGCAAGCTCCTGCAGTCCCTGCTCATCCCTACAGTGAGCTGTTTAATACCAATAATTAATACTGCTAGCATATTATGGGATTTGTGTAATCTGGTCATCCTGATGTAAGGGGAAACAGAGGATGCAATAGTTACATGTGTTGAAGCCCTGCTTCCCAGGAAATGGGCGGACACCATTTGCTGCTGGTAAGTAGAGAATAAAATCTGCTTTTCCCCTTAGCTTGCATGCAACCTTTCGCTTTTGCTTCAATAAACTAGGTTACCTCAACCTACTGGTTGTTTTGCATCTTACTTTTTCAGGGGAAAAGAAAAGCTTAACAGGGGGACTGAAAAAGTGGCATCCAGCCAAGGTCAACTCACCATATGGGCAAATGCATATTGTCCACCTATTTTATTTTTGATGCAAATACTTTGTGTTTAGTTTAGTGAGAAATGTTTTTGTTAACTTGTGCGTGGAAGAAATGGAATATCCCAAAGGGCACCAGGAAAGAGCTTCCCTTGAGCTCAGAAACACAGGGGATTGATCATTGCTTTCAGACAAGCTTGTGAGACCTGTCTGTCCAACCTCACTGAAGCCTACGTGCTTTGCAATAAAATTGGCAACCTGGGAAAGCACCGCAGGCACTGAAAATTCCCAAGGACTGGCTAATGTGAGCACAAAAGGCCAAGTCTCAGCGGTTTCCTTCAGTTATAAAGCACGCCACTGCCTCCACACAGCTATTTCGGAACATGCCCTTGTCGCCAGGACTCGCTACAAAAGCTGCACTCTCTTGCAGGCTGACCAGGAGTGCACACTCCTGCTGCACGGCACGCCGCTAGGCGCTCTTGACAACTAATCTTCCAAGCGTTTTGCTTCAATCCGCAGCCCGAGCTGACCACGCAGCGCTCCCGGCCCGCGCCGCCCCC
>JAHLSL010013733.1:356547-517596 GCA_025920805.1 Petroica traversi
GGCTCTCGTAATACTCTTCAGGGTCGTCGGTCTCGGTGAACAGCACCGACAACAGCACCTGCCAGCCCCGGGTAAGCAAGCTGGGCGCCCCTGACGCGGAGTCGGCGGGGGAGGAGTGCAGCTGGGCCGGCCTCTTCTCCTTCCAAGACTTGCGGGCCGTGCACCAGCAGCTGTGCTCGGTGAACTCGGAGCTGGAGCCCTACCTGCCTGCCTTCCCCGAGGAGCCCTCGGGCATGTGGACGGTGCTCTTCGGGGCGCCGGAACTATCCGAGCAGGAGATGGACGCTCTCTGCTACAAGCTGCAAGTTTACTTGGTTCACAGCTTGGATACCTGTGGCTGGAAGATCCTTTCGCAGGTGCTGTTCACCGAGACCGACGACCCTGAAGAGTATTACGAGAGCCTGAGCGAGCTGCGACAGAAGGGGTACGAGGAGGTGCTCCAGAGGGCCCGCAGGCGCATTCAGGAGGTGAGGCTAGTGCGTGGTCCAGATGCCCCCACTTTAGTGTTGCATTTGGTTTAATGTGACATCTTTTTTAGTCGTTCTTTTCATTGTTCTTGCCGTCCTGTTCCTTACTGAGAAAATGAGGCTTAACCTTTCCAAGGTCCCTAGGGCCAGGACTTAAGGAGGTGCAGATTTCCCTACTCATCTGAGTGTGGCTCAGTACTTTTTTTCTGTGCAGTCAAATGTAGATGTTTGTGAATAAATATCCGATGGATTTGGCAAGGTCTTGCTCCCATGTTTTTTGTTCTTGCATTACCTAGTACCAGGATGTGTTTGGGTATGAATTTTTTTCTGTTAAATGGGAGCAGCAACATGTGGTGTTTATTTTGATAGTATAGTGTAGGCATTTGAGACAAAAAAATTCCAGATTCATACAGGCTCTGGGTGCTGAATCTAGTATTTATATAGCGAGATTATGTTTTCCAGTGGAGTTGGAATAAGTACAACTTTTGTTCAGCTGAGAAGTTCCAAGAGTTGGGATTTAAAAAACAGCAAGCTGTCTGGTCCTAGTGGGTATTTGCTGTGTGGCTGTTGATACTGTCTGCCAAGATTTGGATGTTTCAGGGCACCTCATGTCTTTCTTACACCAAATACAGTTGTAGACAGAGTATTTGAGGATGGCCATCTAATTGACTAGCATCAATGTATGAGAATTTTTACCCTGGGTTGTATAAGGATCCAGATTTCCACAATATAAAATGAGAAGTTTACACTTGTTTTTGTGCTTCAATGGCCTTGGTCCAGAATGTACCCGGATGTATCAAGGTGTGACTAGGAGCATGAGTCAGGTTACAGTATTCTTTATTTTTGCGAACATCCTCTTAATTCTGTTATGGATGTAGGTCAAGTTTGGCTGCTTCAACTACCCACATATACCATGCCAATATTCTCTAAAACATGTGTGGTGTTGATTGTTTTTTTTCTTGATGGAGTGTGAGCATATATTCTTGCTCTCTGGTGGCATAGTTTTGAGTCTGTAGAATTCAGGCCAAGCTTTTCCTTGGTGACTGGAGTTACAGAGTATGATAAAATTGTGATATCAATGACGTAATCATGGTAAGAACATCCAAGTATAGCATTGCCAGGTAAAAGTTTATTTCCAAACTGTTGTGTTAGGGTATATAAATTGGATTTATCTTATGTTTTTTCCCCACATCTATTTAAAGGATTGAATTTTATGTTTTTATTTGGTGTAAAATTGGTAGTTAGTCTGATAAAATTCAGCAGGAGTTTCAGTCCACAGAATATGAAAACATACCGTCTTTCACTGTTTATTTTGACTGCATGAATGCTTGGGAGTGTATGCTTAGATTAGATATAACCTTCAATTTGGCAGTTTTTACACGGAGCTGTGCAGGATAAGAGAAGTTCCTGTTAAACATGGTGTTTGGGAGCTGGATACCTAACTCGAGGGATGTGGTATTTTTGAGGAAATACTAGTTAAGAATTACTAACCAAGAACTATTTGTTTCTTGGAGAATCTCAATTTCTATTTTGTTAGTACCAGTACTATTGGCAAAAAATAAATTGATTCTCTAAATTACGTAATTTTATTCTGTGTTAATGTTCTGAACTTGAAGACAAAATGGCAGAGCCTGGGTATGTATTTGACTACAGTACAACCTTCCTTTCCCATGGTAACCAGTCCGGTAGTGTACCTAAAGTCAATACAGCTGTACTTCTGTCAGTTGTGTAAGTCGATCCTTCTTTAATTAAAGGTAGTTCATGTTTAAGAAAAGAAACCAGTGGAATGACCTGCTCTTTCCCTCTTGGCTCTCAGGTTTCTCTTTTCCTTACCTGTTATGTTACGGGATTACTTAGTCTACAGGAAATGTCTTTCTTTTTAGCAATTTCAGATACTCTTTGTCATTGCAATTCTAAGCAAATGAAGCAGTGGGTGATGGGCACTGCTTGGTATTTCTGAAGTAAAGGTTTTTGTACTTTAAAGTAAACCTACTGAATCCATGTTTTAGCTCATCGCTAATTTACTCTTCCATCTATGCTGGAATTCTGTCAGCTGATAGAAGGAATGTTGGATCCAAGCAATTTTAAACAATTTTGTTTCTTACAAGAATTTTTTGGGAGAAGAGGAAGTGATTGAGAAGCAGCGGTAACCAGAATGGTATCTAAGAAGTAATGTGAAGGGTCTTTGTGCAACTCCCAAGAACTTGACTTAGCATCTTGAAATGTGCTTCTGTGGTTTATAGTTATTTCATATATCTCTACTATTTCCCAGGACAAATTAATCTGTGCAGTTAGACTATTACTTCAGAAACTATTACAGTTTTCTTGATTTGTATTCTTTGGAGTGGAGAAGCAAAGTAAGCAACCAAGCTTCATGTTCATTGTTTTAGCATCCCCTGCTTGGACATTCCTTGCTTTCCATAAGTTACACACAAGCCAGTTTATTTTCACAGCAGTTAGTAATTGTTGCTTTTTGTAATAGTAATTTTTATCTCAGTCTGAATTTTAGGCCTTTAATAAACCATAAGAATGTTGCAAGTAGAAACAGATCCAAGATGAGTAAGTAAAATAGCTGTAGACGAACTGTGTGACCTGGGATTCATTTCTTCTGCCTGATTTGCAGTTTTGAAGTAACACTTCTTCTATTTTTTTCAAATAAAACTATTAATTTTGAAATAGTTGAGGGATTTATGTAAAGTAAAAACTTATTAATTAAGTTTATACCTGTTGAAAAAAATCCTTAGGTACTCAGTTAAAAGATAAAAAGATGTTATTTCAACAGAGAGTTTAGCACTGAATCCTTATTTGGGATTCCAGCTTCCTGGGCAGTATTTCCAAAGTACTAAACTTTGTTTCAAGAAGGTAGAAGATGTTTGCCTCTGTACCCTTGTGCCTGCCAGTTTCCTGTCTATGTTCTTTCTATGTATAGAAGAGTTTTTCTAGGTTAAGTGTAGGTGATTGTAAATTTCTGTGAATTTAATAATATCAAACATGTTACAGTAGCTCTTTGTCCATTCTGTGTTCTCAAAAGGCTGAATGTAGTCATGTTTTCCTGAATAAAAAGTGGTGTTAGTGTGAACTGTGCTCAAGAGGGATGGGTGGCTTAGTCATGCCCCAGACACATTTCAGTGTGTGCTCTTGCTTAGCGAGTTGAGAGTTTAGGGAGCCTATCTGTATGTTACATGTCTACTTCAGCACACTTGAATTATTAGCTCTGGAAATGTTCCTATTCCATACAGATCTTAGTTGCCCTGGTAAACTGAAATTTGGTAGATGGTAGTCTATAGGATCTTGAATGCCAGGTATAAAACTAGGCAGAAGCTTGCTTCGGTTTTCTTTTTGCTTTATACAATCTACGAATTCCAGCGTTTGCAGGTAGACAAAGACTGTTTTGTATCCCTGCTCTGTGTGTCTTATTTTGAATTTTTTTTATATGAAAGTTCAAACACTTTTAAGTGCCTGATTAAATTCTGAAGTAATTCTGAAAGCATGTTATCTTCAGTGACTGACTTAAGACTGCCTTGAAAGTGAGGACCTACTATTTTTAATCTCTATCTCCTGTATTGTGGTATACTTGCTAAGTGTGAGAACAGTCCTGAAAACCTTTGTCTTGTGTTGTTTGGCTTTATTTTCTTTTGATTCAAATAACTAGAAAGGCTAAGGAAAAATAAATCTATCTTGTTACAGTAGCAACTTGTATGAGAAGAAAATGTAGGGTTTTTTCATGGGAAGCTATATGATCGCTTTATTTCCTTCACAGTCAGATAATTTTTGTTCTAAATTACTTCTGCTGGTTTAATAGGTAAGTTTTTTTTTTGTTTGAATGAATGAAATATACTTAGCAAATTAGTGGAAGTGACAAGGAATTGGTTCACTTATATGTTATGGAATTTCACATCTGTTACTTTCCAACATGTATTTCTTCAATATTGTCACTCATTTCTGTTTATGTCAAAAAAGGTAAATAATAGCTAATAATATTTTGTTTTGTCCAAGCTGTTCTAATATTTTAGTAATAAATAATATTCGGGATGGTCTCAGTAACTAGGAGAATTTAATTTCATTGTTTTTGACCATGTGCATTCAGTTCTAAAATAAATGTTTATATGGTAGGTTGTGGGGCACTGTAACAAAAGTGGAAGTTTTCCAAAAGTGTGGTGACTGGTTGCTGTTCAGTGATCTGCATCTAGACACAATGAGATTTAAAGAGAGTTTCAACATCAGACTCAAAAATAATGCAGAAGTAAATATAAAACATCACAAAAAGTTTCAGTAACACAGAAAAAAAGTTAGCAGCTGTAGTGTTTCCATTAAAACCAGTGTAACATCTTTCTGTGCAAGAAGAAAAAATAACTGAATATTGTATATGGACTGCAGTAGCTAGGTCTAGAAGATACATAAGTTATTTCAGAGGTGAATAGAACACTGGTATGGATTTAACGTTGGGAGCACAGAGGATTAAAAGAAGATACTGTGTTTTTTTTATTTTTTCCTCTGGACATGAGGGCAGCAGAGTTAAGATTAATGCTGAGCGTTTGGGAAGTCCAAGCTGCTTTTGTCGGAATGCTTTTTTTTTGTACTTACTATTTGTAGAGTTAACACTTGTTTCCAGTAACACTGTTTGGATTGTAAGTCCTTTGTAAATAAGCTGTTTAAGTGCTGAACTAGTACTGTAAGTTAGTACTAACCAAAATAAAATACGTTAGCAGTTGTAGGGTATACTCTTAGAACAGGCAGGTATCCTCCAAGCTCTTTGGAGACACCTACATGATATTAATACTACAGCTAGTATTGAGCTACTGTTAGAGCAAGCTGACAATGACTTGTGCAGCTGTACCATTTCTTTGAAACATGAGCAACTTACATGTACACAAAGAAAAGGGCATTGACCTGAAAAATTAGATCTTTCTTGACAGAACTTAATCTTAGATGAAAAGTAAAAGTCCATTCTCTAGAATAAAGAAGTATAAGTTAGTAAGCTTGGACTTAATTTTTACAGACTGAAGACAGGAGCTTGCATGTCTCATAATTAATTTCCTTATCCAAGTACCTGGGAGAGAAAAAAAAAAGAAAATGTATATGGTCTTTTTAACTGACTAAAGTGGGATTGTGGAACCATTTCTGTCTTATTACAGTAGTATTCTAATGCTGAGATAGTTTTATTTGATATTCCCTTTTTTTCCATAGGTGTAGAGATAAATTTTCCTCTGTTTTTTGTTTAAAATTGTTGGTATGTGTTGGCAGCATTTTCATATGACAGAATATTTTGAAGAGGTGTAAACAAACTATGTTCTATATACCATAAATATGTTCTATAACCCATTGTGCTACTCAGGATTCACAGCTTCCTTAATATCTTAGATTTTAGAGATGATACTGTGTTGTACTTCATGCTTAGTTTTGTCTTGCGAATTTTTTCTCATTTTTTTCCACCATTATTTTCTTTCTCTTCAATTGAATGTCCTCCATTAAAGTAAGTGCTGTTTAAAACTGCTTTCTTAAGCCAGTAATATTTTTGTCATCTTGTTTTCTGGCTCACATGGTATTATTACCCAGGCAGGTACTGAATTTGAATGCAGATTCACTCTTATAGTTTAATCTTTTTACATTTCTGTAATATGACAAGATACTGTTTACAAACAGTCAGGGAGGATTGTGTGCTTTACATATGTAAATATTGTTATAACAGAAAAAAGGCATTGAGAAGCAGAGATTTTTGTAAACTACTACATTTTTTGTTTTTGAGGATGTGCATTTAGCAGTTCTTTTAAAATATTATTAGAAACATGGCATTGCAATGCGCCAGGATATTGCTGTTGCTGTTGAGAATTTCAGCTGAAGTTAGGGCTCAGCCCAACTAAAGAAAAATCTGCCAAACTTTATTTTTGCAAGAGTTGAAAACATAGTCATCAGAAATACGGTAGAGAGAGAAGGAAGATAGAACAGGAGGAGAGGGAAAATGATATTCTAAGGATACAAAGCATCCCTGAGTTAGTCAATATGTATATATATCTGTTTTGATGAGAAGAGAGCTTCCCTGGCAGTCCAAGTTTCGGACTTGATCATCTGGACCCGTTGACTGTAGATGTAAGTATAACACAGGTGATAGATATATCAGCATGACTCGTTTAGCAGTTACAAAAGTTTTGGCAGATACTGCTTTCAGTTCAAAACCTTCCACTGGTAAGTCCCTGTCTTTGGGTTTCTTTTCTATCTATTCTCTTCTGGGTGTGATATTTTTGTAGTAATATCAAATGTACGGCTGTGAGTTTTTTTGTTTACTAATGATAAACATTACCCATTCAGACAAATTTGAACACTTGGTGGACTTCCTTTGTTAAGGATTTGCTTCAGGAAAGGTGTTACAAAACACTTCCAATCATTCACCAAACTTTTACATTTCGTTTTAAAGGAACTTGAGTACTTCAGATTTCTTAAATGAATCAAACAGCCTAAAATTTTCATTATCTACTGTTACAATACTTTCCAAAATGCATTTGTAGGCAAGTGGTTCTGACCTTTTGGAAAAATACTGTGATACTAGTGAGGGAATTTGGTTTTTTTTTTTCTCTGAAAAATGTTATTTAAATTGTCGGTTAGCATTTGTTTGTGATGACTTGCAGACAATTAATGTGGGTCGTCTAAAATTAATAGTATTTTCACATGACAATCTTGCATCATTACTTGTTTTAAGCTACTTTAGGGAAAGAGTGTTGTAAAATATTTCCAATAACTTAGAATCATAGATTATTGTGTTAGAGGGAACCTTACTTTGTTTTCTAGTTGAACCCTGAGCTTAAAATAGAAGTAGTCTTGATTAGGGCTTTCTTTTTTTTAAAAGGAAACTTGAACTTCAAAAACCACTGTGTTTTATATGTTGTAAGGAACACATTAAAAAATGAAGAAGAAAAAGAAGAAATTAAAATATTAATGTATTCATAAAATTGTGAAACTTTTGAGGGGGAAAAATCTGTAGATTACTTCTGAAAGGTTTTAATTTTTCTGCAGTGTAAATAGCCCTCTGGCTTCAGAGCCTAAATTCTTTAGCCTTCAGTAATGTGTTATTTGTTTATGATTATGAGGTGTCCATATTTTAAATTGTATCATTTGTCACTTCAGAGTAGCATAATTCAGAAAAAAAATTCATATGTGGGAGGAGGTTAAAAGATCCCAAACTACTTGCAATATTGGAGGTATTCTGGAAGAGTTGAATGAATAGTTAAATGGTGTGTATCATTTTAAATATGTTTTATTGGCTGCTTTATCACACATGGATCTTACTTCCCTATAACATTTAAACTGAGTATCTTCTCCCATTCATTTTTCCCTAAAAACTGAAGTAAAACCAACCCAAACCTTTAGCACCACAGAATACAAGTCTGTGTTCCTCTGGTGCTAATATAAATTGCTTTTGCCTGAAATACTGTTCTGTTATGAGAGTGATTTAATATCTTGCAATTTACTGTATTTGCTGTTAAGGTAGGAGGAAAAATGTGCCTGATAGGGGATCTAAGGATTTTCATGGTATCTTATTTAGCTTTTTGTGGACTGTAAATGTGCTCTGTCTTCTGGGTTTTTTTTTTAGGATGTATTCAACTTTTAAATAAAATTCACATTATTTATGCTTGGAAACTTTAAAAATTGCATTTAGGGATGTGAAATGCTGGTTCCTTAGGCCTGCCTTTCCATGATTTCACTATTGTGTGAGGTGCTGCAGAGGCTGAACTCCACCTGCATTGAAAGAATACACAGAGGGCCATTTGAGTTACTTCTCAGCTGTCACCTGGGCCTAAGGGTGGTTCATCAGCTGTGTTGTTGAATGGAGCTGAAGAACTGGATCATCAGCTTGCTGGTGTTGACAGGGGGGGATGCTATCGCTTTCTGTCCTCCCCCCGTCAGCTTTGTGTTCCTCCCTGTTCTGCCTCTCTGTCCTTGCAGTATGCTGATTCAACTCAATAAACCTCAGTAAATTACTCCAAGAGAGGCCACAAAGTAGTTTTTTGCCAGGCGCTGATTTAGTTTGTTGGAGGATCTAAGAAACACTAAAGCCAGTGAAGAAGAGGGCACCTGAGAGCAGAAGGAACATGGAACAGGAGTAGACTGGGAAGAAGAGAGGCAAGAGAGGATGGGAAGTGGAATCTTCTTTCAATAGGAGCAAGCTGTTGGGTCAGCTTTCAAACATAAACTTACCCGCACATTTGAGAATTATTTGCTACCATGCCAAATGCACAGTAAAACTGCTAAGAGTACTAATTCAGTGCTGCTGATCTAATTCCCAAGAGCTGACTTCACAGTGAAATTGATTGTACCTCTTTAATTTTTTTCTTCCCATCAAATGTTGTTCTTTGTTTTCATAAAAGAACATTTGCTCTTTACTGGAGGTGGGTATTTGGCTAGACCTGTGTCCTAACATTGCAAATCTTACGTGGAAGATTTTAAGAGTAGCACTGTGGTACCTGCAAACTAAATGTATTTGTTCTATGCAAATATTTGTTTGTTTGTTTGAGTATATTTTCCTGACTAATAGCATAATTCAGAAGCCAGAAGAAGAGAATTTGTGGACCAAACATTGAAGTATTTTGTGGCACAGCCTGAACACTTACATAATGTATGTTCTCGGTCTTCTGACCTGCAGAAAAAAAATTATGTAGAACTCATTAGGATATGTGTAAAGTAAGTTCTTTGCCAAGCCTTCAGGGTGAGGTGTTGCCTTGAAGTCTTTTTGTTCAGAGTTACCATGTTCCAACCAACCAGTGATTCATTAGTGACTTTATCTTCTAATTATTTTGCCCCTTTCCAAAGGAAAGGAGTCCCAAAATGCCATAATAACTCTGAAATACAGCTCTAAACAGATGGATTTTATTCATCAAATTATGTTACAATATAAATACTTATTACTTTGATACTAACAGGAAAAGGAGAACCTAGAACTCCTGTACAATGAGAGCTCTGATGCAGTTAGGCCTTGTTTGCTATGATTTCTGTAGCTCATTTGTGGGATATCCTACTCCAAGTAATATACTGAATTCAAACTAATACCTGTTTTTTATAGACGATCATTTGACATGACAGTCTAATAAAGGAGTGGCACAGCCACATCAGGCAGCAAGGTAAGGTGACCAGACAAGTACCAGCTTAAAAAAAGCCCTGCATGGTGTTACATGTTATTTACAGGGTAGGAGATGCATGGTTTTTAATTGTTGACATCTCCCTCTCCAGTTTTCAGAAGAGATCTAGTGTGCCATATATTGTTGTCAGAGCTCACAGCTTTATGCTTGAGCCTTGTGATTTTCTAGCAAGTTATATATGTACATAGAGTTCTGCTGAGATTTCTATTTAGAATTTCGTGTGGGAGGAGAGAAGTTGCATTGTTCAGTAATGATGCATACATGGAAGTAATGTTTTGGCTTGCTTGGCTGCATTAAAAGACTACTTCAGTGTTTCTTACTCAGTTCTTTTTCTGTGGAGTTACATTATGGGCAGTATGTTGAAATGAGGTGTGTTTTATTTGGCAGTGTAAATGAACTAGATGAAAGTAATTGTTACTATTCAGGAGTTGTTAACCTGAGTATAAATAAGGTTAATTGATAGACGCAAGCAATCAGTGCTGGTCGTACACATTTCCGGGGTACACTCTTGAATTGGGTAGATGTTGTCCACCAGGTGCCCACCAGAGCTGCTCTATGACTCCCCTCCTCAGCTGGAATGGGTGAGAAAATGATGGGGACAATGGATCAAGATAAGGACAAGAGGAGATCACTCACCAGTTCATGTCACAGGCAAAACAGAACCAACTTGAGGAAATTAATTTAATCTATTGCCAGTAAATCAGAGTTCGATAATGAAAAATAAAACCAAATCATGAAACATCTTCACACCACCCCTCCCTTCATCTTGGGCTCAACTTTCCTACTGATTTCTTTACCTCCTCTTCTTGGATGGCATAGGAAGGCAGGGAAGAGGGGCTGTGGTCAGTTAATCATACGTTTTCTTTACCACTCCTTCCTCTTCATGCTCTTCCCCTGCAGTAACTTGGGGACCCACCCACAGAAGACAGGCTTCCATGGACGTGTGGCAGTGTGAGTGCATCTCATGAGGTGCAGTCCTTGGGGAACAGAGTGCTCCAGTGTCTGTCCCTCATGAGGTCGTAGGTCCTGTCAGAAAACTTCTCCAGCGTGGGCTCCATTGTCCGTGGGGCCACAGGTTGCCAGGAGCCTGCTCCAGCATGGGGTCTCTGTGAAATGGCATTTTACTTCAGTCCCCATCCATCTGCTCCAGTGTGGGGTCTTCCCCAAGCTGCCGAGGTATCTCTGTATTGATGCTTGGAGAAGCTTCTCCAGCTTCTTCACTAATGTTGGTCTGTGCAGAGTTTTTCCTTTCACCTGTTCTTGCTCCTCTCTTGGGCTGCAGTTTGTGCCTGCAATCTTTCCCCATCTTAAATGCATTATCCCAGAGCTGCTCTTGTGGTTGCTGATAGATTTGGCCTTTGCCAGTGGTGGGTCCATCTCGGGTCTCACTGGCTTTAGCTCTGTTGGACATGGAGGATGCTTCTGGCATCTTCTCACAGATGCAACTCATGTAGTCTCCTGGTACAAAACCCTTTCCACTCACCCAGAACATCTCAGCACACGTGTACAACCCGTGCTCGCTGTGTGCAGGTAAGGGACTGGTTTAAGTAGTGTTTAAAGGAGAATAATGTGGTTCATTTTATATTGGCAGATCTTCAGAGGCCTAGATGACACATCTTATAGAAGTTTTTGTGTTTTAAACACCCTCTATTTTGGTTTCCAGTATCTTTGTTGTGAACTTTGAGCTAGTTTGTTATGTACATTTTATCCATGATTTTGGTTTAATTAGTTGAATTAGCTCAGCTCTTCTTTAAACAACCATTAAAAAAACTCTCCCCAAATCCAGACAATAACCTTGGCAGTGCATCAGCATACATTTCAATTCCCTGTTTTCAGAAGCTTCTTTGGAAAAAACTGGACACTTTTTGTGCTCAGTAGGTGGTCAATTGCTGTGTTGTTTCCAAATAAGTTAGTATGGAATTCACTTGTTTTTATCTTTTTTAAATCTTAAGAGGCTTAGACAGATGTAGTGCTGGATCCCGCACTTCCCATGCTAGTCAATATTATCTAAATTATTTATGACATCCTCCCTCTATATCTAGGTTTTGTGTTCTCTTAGATTATTTCTACCCTAGCAGTAAAATGTACTTTAGATCTATGTGGGAGAGTCAGGCTTTGGTCTGGCACTGCTACAGTAATGCAACTGATCTTTTTTTACAACAAAGGTAAGGATTATTGATGGCAATGCAATAATGCAAACAGCTGGATATCCTGGCAAGTCTTAATCTCTTAACTGTAATGGGTAACATTTAAATACAGGACCACATGTTTGTAAGAGTGAGAAAAGCAGTTTGCCTGTAGTGAAGATTTCATGTAATTGAGACTTCTGCTTAGTGTCAGGACATGTGGGAGTATATTTGCTTTTAACAGTGATTTCTTTTGTTTGTTTAAAGAGAAACAGTTGTAAGCAGGTTTTGATGCAAAAATAAAGTTGCTTTCTAAGTTCAGTTGCTAAAATTTTGCATACAGATTTTATGTACCCTCTAGCTTTACTTCTTTGTAACTCATTGTCTGAAGCTCCTTGTGGACTATTGCCAGTGCATCATCAGGAGGGTTGAGTATTTTACTCTTAGGACTGCTGTTCTCAGGACGAAGGATTTGGTATCTAAAACTACTATGTCTGCAGTACTGTACTTCTCTCTGACAACAGCTATCCATAATTTTACCTGTGAAACTGCAAATGCTTCAGTTTGAATCTTTAGAACTCTCCTTGGAAGTGGCAGGTTATATAGTCAGGATTGTGACAATCTAAATTCATAGAAAAGTTAAGTTTTCTCTAGTTATTTCAGAAGTATGAAGGAGCTTAGGAAGATACTGGAAAATATCTTTATGGCTGATTTTATAGAAAATGGTTATGTGTCATATCACAGTGTTTTAACAAAATTCACGCACACACACATGAAAGTATAGGAGTAACAGGGAAAGTTTTGGGAGTATTAGCAAAGGAAATGTAAGACTTGACTCTTCAGTGATTAGATCAAGCTTTGGATTATGCATCCAACTGCGGTCAACCTGCACATAATTACGCTGTCTCCTGTAATGCTTTTAAACCTTTTTGAACAAAATAAAAAAATACAGAAGACAGAAATAATCTTTGTTATATGTTCAAATATATGTGCTATTAAATTTTAAAAAAGTGTTTCCAGCTGGTTAGAGTGTATCTGCATAATAGTTGCCTAAAATATACGGATTCATTTAGTTGTGAACAATGTAACATCTGTGAAACATGATTCTTAAAATAAATGCAGCATTCAATGGGTATGGAGCTAGTCAGGCCTGTACAGGATGTTACTCTACTCTCCTCCACCCACTTCTTTAAATAATGTAATTAAAAAATCGTGAAAGTCAAAAATTCATACTGAGACTGTTGAAGTAAAGAGCAGTAACATTGAATGTCTATGCTGAGAACTAGTCTTCACTGGGGCATAAAATTTGCCACAAAAATGGTTCATGTGCTTCATGCCAACTCCTTGAAAACTGCCTGGCTTTAATGTTCCTGTTGGTCTAGACACTTGGCTAGGTGCTCATTTAGGTACAGCTTGTGTGAAAATGGGAGCATACAGAATCAAACTACCTGTGAGTTTATGTAGGGCGTGGTTTCCATTATGACATTAATTCTGCTAGTCCCAGCATCCCAGGTATCTAGTAGTCTGAATGCTATCTGGATGGCAGCCAGCTGTAAAAATGCTTCAGATAACTTGGATCTCTAACAGGAAAGCTCTGTCAAATGGTGTTATAATAGGAGGTGCACTGTACAGCCAGTTTTGCGCCCTCTATTTCCTGTCTCAGTGCCCCTTCCAGACTGGTGGCAAGAAAGCACCTGGGCTCTTCATCAGGCTTACCAGGCTCTGTCTAGAAGTAGAATCAAAGCTATTGGTCTTCTCTTCATATCACACTGGATTGTTGAAACCTTGGTGATTGGTACACACTCTAGTTCCAAAACATGAGAGAGATTTTTCTGTATTCATTCTAACCATTTTTGTAGAATCATTTAGGTCAGAGACGGCCTTTAAGGTAACCAAGCCCAACCATTAATGTAGTACTGCCAAGCCCACCACAAAAACAAGCCCTTAAATGCTACATCTGCACCTCTCTTCAATACCGCCAGGGCTGATGACTGAGCCACTTTGCTGGATTGCCTGTTGCAGTTCTTGACAATTCTTTCTGAGGAGAAGTTAGTCTACTGTCCAAACTAAACCTGGCACAACTTGAGGTCATTTCCTCTTGTCCTATCACCTGTTGCTTTGGGAGTAGAGGCCAATCCCCACACATCTGCAACCTTCAGTTAAGAAAAGATAGTTATCAGTAAGACTAACTGTACATTCAGTGGGGGAGTAACACTCCATTAGGATTAATTGTGCAACCTTCAAGCCTACATTAGGCAAGATTAGGGAAAAAGGTTGGCAATGGTATTTCCAAGTGCTGTATTAGCTATACCATCTTATTTCCCTTTTTAAAATAAACTTAAGAGTTTATTTTTATAGTTAGTCCATATAGTTCAGGTGAACTTCTCTAGATGCTGATCTACTCAGCTTGGGAAGATTGGATATTTGCTGAAATACACTTTTTCATGTGGGTTTTAATTTTACAATTTCGAGAATTCTAGAAATTCCATTTAGTTTTTTGTGGTCTTTCCCTCTGTCTCTCTTCACTTGTGGAAAGAAAAGTAGGCAGCACATTGCATATGGAACACTATAGTTTTTCTGCTTCCAGCTTCCCTGGTAGCTGGTAGGGCAAACAGCAGTTTTCAACCAGAAGGAGTCAGGTACTTTGCTTTATTTAGGCTAATCTTATAAAACTTATGCTCTAGACAGTTAACCAGTTCCATGAAAGGCACTTTAATGCCTTTCTTGTAGTGAGGGTCCCAAAGCTGAGCAGGGTACTCAAGCTTTATGTCCAAGGTTAGTGTGAAAATGGGGTCTGAAAATAGATGTGAAAATAAATGGTTGGGTGTAATGAGGCTGTATGTAACAAGTACTCTCAGCCTGGTTACCCCTATTGAATAGCTTATTGATCTTTGCATTAAACCAAATAAGATGATGCTCTTTGGTTTCTAACTAATTTTTCATGTTTTGTTACGTCTTTTTTTGGAACTGCACATTATATAAAATTTTGTCACCATTTTGATTCAGAAAGCTCTCATTAGTAACAGGAATTGGATTCTGTGTGCATCGATCCTTTGGGGATGAAGAATAGAAGCTTACCTTGTGTTAATAGTTAGAGAATATATAGAGATATAATTCTATATTATTTGGTTATGAATAACCTGCCCTCTTTTTGGTGTTTGTTTTTTTATTGAAGGTTGGGTAGTTTTGCAGGAGTTGAGAATTAGAATTTTATTTAGGTTTTGGGTAACCCCAGCAGTAGACTAAATAGAACTGTACACAGACAAGACCATGAAGTTATGTCCATTTACTTACCTTTTGTATGCACAGGAATGTATTGATAATTCATTATTTTATCCCTATTGTTTTCAGGGATGAACATGATTTTTTTATGAAGGACATGATTTTTTTATGAACAGCCAACTAGGTATAAGTAGCTACTAGGTTTTAGTGTCCTTAAGATGTCTTTGTACTATACTGATAGTCATTAAATTGAAATGGTCCTTCATTTCTTGGCAATTTTGCTCCAGCTTGTGCAAAGTTGTTCCCATTTACCAAAATATCAGAACTATTGAATACACCTTAAGAATGGTCTGTGAATAAAAAGAATACAAACCCTGCATTGTATTGTCTGTCCCTGGAATAAATGTACCCAAGATTCCCCTTTAAATGGTGTTTAAGTGATTAAGTTTTCTCGAAGTGTCATTTTTTGTTGTCCTCTAGAATTTGTATGCTAGTAGAGTAGTAGGGTTTCACAATGAAACAGAGGTGTAAATTTATTTAATACTAAGATACTAATAGCCTAAGCAACTAAAAGGAAATTGTCATGTTCTGGTAGAGTTGCTCCTTCTTGCAATGGGTGGCTTGAGAAGAAAGATTTAGTACTTGATGGAAGGATAATTACAGCTTTGGGACTGCGGAAGAATTTGTGATTGTGCCTGGAGAAAGTAGGAGAAATCTGGTGTATGGCAACGCTACTTTTAGGCCCTACTCACATGAAAGTAGAGCTGAGGAAGATGATGTATTCTTAGACTAGACGGTTAAAACAAATAGTGAGTTGGAATAATATGGGAGGTTCTTAGGGACTTCAGGCATGAATCCAAAAGTATCTGGGTGTCTGTAGTTTCAGGTTATATTATGTGTGTCTAACACTAGAACTTAATAAAATGCAAGTCTTACAGACCCCAAGTCCAGTGGTTGTGTGTTCTCAGTGAGAACTCATGCTACAAAATACTTTGTGCTACTGGAAGAGTAGACGAGCTTAGGTAATGACTATTATTGTGATGCTTAACATATAAATAAAGTCAATACGAACATCTCTGCATTCTGTTCGGCATCCTCTCTGTAACCTTCTATAGTGCTTCAAAGATAGAGTTGCAGAGATGTTTTAAACAAACTTTCCATTACGAATAAAGACACTTTTCTTACCCATTCTGGTAACTGAAACACAGTTCACTATACATAGTATTTCATGTGTGGCTTGGCGTCCAATTTGAATGAACAGATAGAAGATAGAATGTATTTATTCTGTAGTGTTCCTAATCTTTGTTAAGTTTAAATAAACTTGGACTGTGAATATATGCTTTTGAGATGATAATATAAACGACAAGAGACTTTGACTTAGAAAATTATATAAGAGGGGAATTAATTTCAGATAATCTTGTCTTCGTAAATACATTAAGTACTCCACATGTCTGTATGAGATTAGTGTTTTTAAACAACTAAATATTTTTTATTAGAAATGGCAGAAGGTTTCTAGCACCATATGAAGTCTGCTCAGGCAAATGCCCAAAATAGATGCAAAATGAGCATATATATAAAAAAACCAAACATACATTGTAGCTAGTTTGTACAAAAAAGTGAATTCTCTGCTTCATAAGAACTAAAAGACAGAACAGACAGACTTCGATGTTGTATTTTCTTATAATTAATTAAAGAAGTTTTATACTAACATCTGAGTATTTTTTAAAGATTATAATGCTTAGGTAATTCCCGTTGTAAAAATAAAATTAATGAAAAGTTCATACATCGGAAGTTATGTGATAAGGCTTTCTAGGAAGTTTTGTTTCATATAGGTTATTCACTGCATCTGAGACCACACTGCTCTAGTGGAGGCTGTGTGGATCTAAAAAACAGTGACAAAAACCCAAACATCAATTCTCAAAAATGTAGAAAGTTCGAAATGCAACTTCTCTTTTTGTCTCCTTTTCTATCACTCCTTTTCCCCCCGCTCTGATACCCAAAAGTGGGAAGTATCTGAAGTAGCACACCTGGTCACTGCATTATAAATTGTTGTGCTAAGTTGCTTTTTCTGCAGTTTTCATGCTCATATTCACTACCTTGCAGAAACTTTTGGAAATTAAAACATCAGTCTGAGTGCTGCTCAGTTAGGATTATCAGAGATGGGCTCACTCTTAACTGGCTGAATTGAAGTTTTGTTCTGGGGACTAAGATTCTTTTGTCTGGTGATTTTGTGGGAAGGGGAAGATGATACATGCGGATAGGCTATAAAATATTTTTTTAATTACTTTTACTTTTAGCAGGAATGTTCCAATACGTTCATTAAAACTCATATGTTTCCTGCAGCTTCTCGAAAAACATAAGAATACAGAAAGTATGGTAGAGCTGCTTGAACTGTACCAAATGGAAGATGAAGCCTACAGTAATCTTGCAGAAGCGACCACGGAGCTCTACCAGTACTTACTGCAACCATTCCGAGATATGAGGGAGCTTGCGATGCTTAGAAGACAGCAGATAAAGGTAGGGTAAAGGCAAATTAGATTCCTGTTAATTGGGAAATTCTGTTTTTTAGTTCCTCTTTAATAGTTCTGTTTTGCAGTGTATATGAAGTGATATTTTTCCACTAGATGCTGACCCTATTTTTCTGGGCTCTTCACTCAGAGGAGTGCTTTTGAATAGTGAGAATGTCTGACATATGTAGCTAAACACCACCTGTTTATCTTACTATGTTACCCTTCAAATTCATGGCTGAACTAAGTAGGTCAGACTTAACATTTTGTGTTTACTGGGAATATTGAATAATATATAAAATACAAAGAGAGGTGCAGTATTTATACTAGTTAATTCTAGAAGATTACATAGAAACTTACTTTTCATTTTAGTTTCCTGAGATAATATGGTGAACTGTGGAAAGTCAGCAGCTTTTTATCTGATGTTGCAAAAGACTTACACACATGGAACAATATTAAAATATGTAATTTGTTGTAACACTTGAACAGTATATTTTCCTAAGAGCTAAAAAAACCATCTGAAGAGTACTGCTTTTTGGTAAAATTATTCCAGAATGAGTATGTTTGTTATTTTTGAAAGTAATTCTAATCTTGAATGCTTAGTCAGAATTAACAAATGTTATCTTTATTGCATCTTGAAAGTACTTTTGAAAAAATTGTTAGTTCCTGTGCAAATTATTAAATCTGCAGCTTTCTGATTCTAAGCTAAAATTTTGTTTCATTTAATCTGTATTGTAAATGTCATTTTATGTCAGCTTGGCATCTTGTTCAATTAGCCAGCATTATTTTTACTTGTTACAACTTAAAAATAGCGTTTCTCTCTGGTTTTAAGAAAGAATGAGGGAGGGAGGTAAAAGGATTTATGATGTACTAGTTTTATTTTGACATATTGCTGTGTGCCTAAAGTAATTTTTCAGAAAGCTCAGCAGACTTAAATGAACTCAGTTTTATAATGTGATGATGTATTAACTAAAAGTGCTTTTTCTTCTCTTGAATGATAAATGTTTCTGCACAGAGAATTGGCATGAATATTTTTTTTCAGATTATACAGTTGAAGACTATAAACACTACATTTATTAAAAAGTTTCTTCAAAGCATGGTGAAATAATTCCCATTTTATTTGAATTTGTAGTAGAGAAAAAGATTGTTTGTTTATTCTTTTGTCAAGTAAGAGAAGATAACTATTACAATGAATAGAAATGCACACTAAGAGTTGTGTTGGGTTTTGCTCTATTTTGATTTTTTAAAACCTCCATAATCCCTTGAATTCTAGTTTTAAAATGCATAATTTCAGAACCTTCCTGAAGGAGTAATGTTGATAAAATTTGGAGGTGTGTTCTGTGGTTGATTATTTTAGTTGTACCTTAGTTCTTCTAATGTACATTGTGTTCTCTTCCTAACTTGGCAATTTTTGAGTTAAAAAACTTGGTCATCTGTATAATGCAGTAGAGAAAGATGCCATCTCTGTTTTCCCTTTCATCGTTTGAGAGAAAGCAGTACTTGTATCTATGATGACAAAACATATATTATGCTGGGTAGCTAGGGTTGAAGAAATGCTTTATAAATAGAACTTGTGCATGAAATGGTTTGTATTAACTTGCTGCATATGTTTTTCTGGCAGGCTTTAATGTTTTAGACCTTTTCTGTATTAGGTATGTCTTTCTGATTTGTGGAGTTGTTTTCGTTTGGTTGGTTTTTGGGGTTTTTTAAGAATTTGAGAGGTTTAAAGTATTTTAATCAGTTCAGAAGGAAGTTAATTACATCACCTGTAATCTTTGGGAAGAGTGTTTCCTGCTTTTGGAGCAAGATATAAAAATTGGAATATATGTCATCTGGTGTTAAATTTCTGCTGTTCCTGTGAAATTTTAAGGCAGAGACAAGCCGGCCATGGAAGAACAAAAACTAAGTTCCGTCTGAGCAGTGGAGGCTTATTAGAGAAGGACCTCTGTATTGTAACAAGATTCCTTCTTTGGAAAAAAACCCCACCAAGCAACCCACAATGAAGGTTCATAACAAAGTTAAAAACCATGTGGAAGCTTGGAAATTTAGATTACTGTTGCCCATTATAGACAAGCTAGAATCTTGTTTTGTTTTATATTTTGATCATACAGTAATTTTTCAGGTGTATTTTGCTTTTTTTAGTGTAAAGGATAGACAATTTAGGTGTGTGAGGAGTCAAAGCTGTTTTGTGAAGTACTTAAATATTTCTGGATTTGAAAAACATAGTGAAAAAGTTATAATATCATGAAAGGAGAAAAGGGTGGGTTATTATTAAATGAAATGTTGCTGTGGAAAAGTAACTTCTGATGACATTTCTGCTTAATTATGGACTAGTCATCTGACCCTAGAACAGTGTGTTCAGTAAGTGATATGCTTCTCTTTTGGGGAGCTTCCAGCATCAGAAACCTGGTTTTGTTTATATAAATGCTCCTTATTTGTAAGTACTGCTCAAATCCATGGGGACTTCCCTCCAAGTATGTCAAGATGCTTACCAGATACCATGCATTCTTGAAAGAGCTGGACACTGCAACCACAGCTGTGTTTTGGGCTTAAATCTTTATATGTATGATATGGGAAGAACCTTGCTTGCCCCAAGGCCTTTGTGAGGGACACAGGCTAAAAAGCCAACTTGTAATGAATGGTGGTATCAAACAGAGAAATGCCTATCAGAGAAGTATGTCTGTACTCATTTCAAGATTAAAAGATATGATAGCCTTAGTAGATATACTCTGTGTGTTTAGTAGGACTGTATTTTGTAAGGTAAGTGTGAAAAGTTGCATTGATAAGCCAGCCAAACAGTACATATGTTCACTGAATGCTGGAAAAGGCGTAATAAAGGAATTGAAGACAGTGTTGTATTTTATACATACATGAAAGCTGGGCTGAATTTGTATAGGCATTTTCTGATTTGGTTACAGGCTGTTGCTGGTTTAGTTGTAATAATATGTAAAGACACGCAGGCAGTGAGTGTTAGCATGTTAATTTTACTATATGGGTTGCTGCACCTTTTCTTTTGATTTTGGACTCGCATGTATTATTTAGGTACCAGGCTAGTGAGGCTTGATATTCAAATGCTGTGTTACAGGTTTTGGGCTATTCTTCCAAGGACTGGGAAGACAACTGTGAATATAAAACCACAGGACAAACAATGTTCATAGATTATTTTATCTAGCATTAATATTGAATTTTAAATGGCATTTAAGATACTCTTTTTGCTAAGAATCAGACTACTTGGGAACTAAGAAAAGGTGTTATATTTTTGATTCTAAAAATGTTTCACATTTATGCCCACAACTTTTTCTTTAATCAAAATAAATAATTTCGCTGTGAAAACTTTTCTTATTTTTTTGTATGTGCAGATTGCACATTGCCATAGTGGAAAAGAGAGAGGAAGTAGGCATCAGTAGCTGGAAATACAAAGGCTAAGCTTTACTGAAATTTGGAAAAATCAGAGTAGATACCTCTGTCCAGGTTCCTTTGATTTCAGAAAGTTAAATCTAAACTTTGTGAGATCCTCTGTATTTAGTGCTGTGTTCTTCAGGAAGCATGTAAGGGAGCTACCAGTTAGTGGTTGATACTTGGCTGTAGAACTGCTGGCAGGTTACTGTGATCAAGCTTTAAGTCCTTTAAGACTAAGACATGAAGGGTTCTTTGATACAGGTTACCAAATTGGTTATTTACAAAAGAAAAAAAATGCATTTCAGAGAATGGCTTTGTGGGCAAAACCCCAAAACCTTTTTTGTCTGTGCGGCTATGTTCGCCAGTCTTCATACAGACAAAGAAACTACCTTGCTACTTAGAACTTGTATGGCCTTGTAATTGTGGACACTACTTCGCAGTCATGATGAATAGGCACTGGATTTGATCAAATGCCAAGTGAAATTAGTGGGAGGCCTTCTCTTTTCATACTTGAGGGTTTTTTGGATGTCCTTGGTATTGGACTAAAGATAAAATTGTAACAAATTGCTTCACAACCTACATGTACATGCCAGCAAAACTTCAAAACATGCATTCTTGAAGGTCTGAGTTGAACTGGTTTTGCTTAACTGGAAACTGATAATATCTCACTATAGGTGAAAGCCTAGAGCCACCATTACCTCTCAGCTCATCTCCAGGAAATGAGAACATTGAAAACTTAGCATATGTTAAATATATTAACACAGTCATAGTTTCATTGCTTATGTGTTAATTATTTTTACTTACAGATTAGGTCACATGAATGTGGGGATATTTTAAGGACTTTAAATACATTAGTGTTGAGGTTTAGCACTGGAAGTAAGACATTAGAGCAGCGTATGCATTGATAATTTGTAACTTATTGCTTTTAAAAATTTTGGAATCTTTTATTTGTCTGGTTTGCTTCCCTTTCAAACTTGCTTACACAGATTCTGGTATATTAAAAATACAATTCTGGCTCAACTATTTATGGATTTGTTTGTGCAATGCATGATGGAGAATTGCAGTAGTGAACTTTATAACTAATTTAACTTTGATTTATGCAAAATCAAATATTTAAAAATAAGTTACATTGTGTTGAACATGTAAAATTTTGGCTAAAAAATAGTTTCATAAAGTTTGAAACAAGTTCAAGGGAGAAGAAATTTAGTACTGAGGACAGCTAGCAAAACTTAGAGAATTACTTTTAAAAGTACTTACAGATTATCTTTTTTTAAAAGTCTCAATCACCTAAAGATGTTTTGGAGAAACTGTAAAACTTTAAAGGATTTTTAACTTTTTTAAAAAAATCTATTTGTAGCTGAAGGTGTGTCCTCACATCCTCAGGGAAAAAACATAGATAAAGTTAGCTTTTGAAAAACCTGTAGACTGGGAAAGAAATCTAAGGTTATGCAAAATGGTCAGAAACTTTGTGGAAAATACTGCTTGCTTGCTTGAGAATATGATGCAATATGGTGAATTGTGCTGATTGTCTTTATAGTTTGATTCAAAAGGATTGTATGTCAGTCTCTGTTTACAATCTGAACTATAAATCCTCTAGACTATCACATGAACTCAGAACAGAACATTTTAGTGTCTTAAAGTCAGGACTTTATGGACTTTCTTAGAAAGAAAATAATGTTCCGGTGAGGCAGTCTGATAGAAAGCAGGGTTGTATCCTAAATAATTTAATGAAAGTTAGTTCGTGGTAAGAGGTAGCTGACTACAAAACTGTGATGTGAATCTAATTGCTTTAATCACTCGTCTGCTGAATGAGTAGAGCACAAGACTACTCTGGGTGTCCAGCTGTAAAACTGATTAATAAGACTTGTAGAAAAATTTGGTTATGTTTGAATGCTGAAAGGTTTATTGTTTGTTTTTTTAAAAGTTGCCATACAAAAAGATGGGCTGGACAATAAAATGGTAGGTAAAATTTCAGTAAATAAAAAGCAGTGCATGTGCAGAAGGTTGATGACACCCTCCAAAACCATATATGCGTATTTGTATGCACCTAAATAACTAACTACTACTCTTGAGGAAAAATTTATAAGAGTTATCTTGAATTTACTGAAAATAGCTTGCTGGTCAGCATTTTTAAGGGGCAAAGAAAAAGGTTTTGAATTATTAGGGAGATAAAAATTCGGGCACCAAGTAGGAAACATCACACTTTGGTGTACATCCATGGTATACTTGCATCTTGAATGTCACAGTTTTAGTTTCTTCTTCCCAAAAACATACCACAGTATCAGAGCAGTTACAGTATGGAAAGTGATGTTGTTCCCCTATTAAACATCCTCAGTGCTAGACCAGAGTAAAAGAATTGAATTGCCTTAGTTTGCAAAGCATGTGATTCATCAAGGATAAGAAGGATCTATAAATCAGTAATGTTAAGGAGTAGAAAGTATAGAAAATAGGGGTACCTCAATGAACCTGTGGTGCTTTAAGACAAACTACAAATAAAGCAAAACCAAACTCTTAGTACACCTTACGTGTTCTGTGGTAATAATTTCCACAGTTTAACAGTGGATACCAAATATATACGTGTTCAGAAAGAGGCAGTCATCAGTGGCTGTTAATGATTAGAATTAACCATCAGCTGAGGAGGCCTATAACAAAATTTGGGAGTTATCAATGTATCTGTACCTTGTCTTCATTTTTTTTTCTTAAATGCTAATAATGGAGGAAATAGTGCAGAAAAATGCAGAATCAGTGTATCCATTCAAAAAGGCATCTTGATGGAACTTTGAGAGATTGGTAAACATGCAGAGAATTCTAATTTATGTGTCCCTCAGAATGAGAGTCAAGGAGGGTGAAACCTAGAGATGTATGATTTTTTTCCTTTGCACTGTTGGAGCCAGGGAAAGAGAAAAAAGGAGAAGACTTTGAGGAGGCTTAGATGCAATGTTATTCAGGATGTGGAGGTCAAGGAAGGGGGTTGAAGGCCTTCAGAGATTGAAAAATTTGCTGAGAGTCTAAATTTTGCAAAAATATTTTTTACCTAAATATCTAAATAGTTTGAAATCTAGTACTTTTTTTTCAGTAGTGCTCTGAAAAGAAAACTTTTTGTAAGCTTTCATCATATCTGCTAACTTCATACTGAAAGTTGTAGGGCTTTATTTGCTAGTTGTTGCAGTGATTTTCAGTATCTGTGTTCATGGCTATTTATATGCCTTTAATCTGATTTCTTCTGGCTAATACTTGTGTCATTATTTTTCTTTTTTCAGTGTATCTGTATATAAAAATTGTCAACCATATTTTGATGAACTCTTGATAGATATGTGTAACATTTTGTCTATTGTATATATTAAGGTTTTTTTAACTAAAGATTTAAAAATCCATCCAATCATTTTCATGCACAAACAGAATCTAGAATGTCTGGAAACACTCAAGTCCATTTGCCTTTTAGTTAACTTGGCTTAAATAACATTTTCAAATAACTAGTAGAATATGTCTTCTTAAAGAATACCTTTTTAAAAATAAAAACTTTCTTTTTGAAGGTGAACTCTCTTTTAGTCTAGGGTTCAGTCAGTGAAGCTGAAATGTATAGAAAGGTTTTATTAGCCTTAATTCTGTCAATGGCCAGTATAAAAAACTGTAACTTAGATTTTTAAACTCTCTTTCTTATGTGTCTGGGGCAAGACAACAGTTAAATAAACCCAGTCTTTCCCTTATGCTTGCCCTAGCCTGTATCTTCTATGATTTTTCTGACTACTTCTCAGTTTTTCAACATTCTAGATGATTCTGGAAAAAAACATTCACCACTGCACTTCATAGTAGAATGACATTATTATTCAGTCTTCTTTCTGAATGTCCTACCATCTTGCTACCTTTCAATTTGCTGCTTCCTTTATAATCTTGACTAAATTGTGTGTACTGTTCTCCTATGTTTTAAGATAATCAAAACTTCTTTTGTTTGTATTTTAATATTTTGAAGAATCTAGATCATGCATGGATCTAAATTGCATGGGTTTTTATGTATTAACGTTGAAGTCCATGTCCATATTTCTTAGGATTTCTTATTTCTACAGTAAAACTGTAAAACCATTTTTAAAGCTGAGTGCTTTCACTTACATTTAGGGGTGTATGTATGGAATAATAACATATTTGGGGAAATAGTGCTGGGTTTGTGTTAACAACTGGGAGCACAGTCACATTAAAAACAACACCACCAAAGAAGTAAGATTAACTTTGAGAAGTCTCTGACTAGATGAAGCTGAAATATGTGCTTTCTGGCTGCTGAGTCTAGCAGGCTATGGTTAGAATTGGTTGTTTGACCTCCTGGAGAAGGAAGATAGCTGAGCCTTTGATCTGAAACATGCTTTCATGTATAGAGCCATTTCCATTTTGTGTTTTTCCTCTGTTGTCTGCACTACTCCCTCAACTTACTATTTTTTTGTTCTTATAATTAACAGACCTGCTGTTACATCTCACATTTTCCTCCTTTTCTGCCTATTTTCTGCCATCCAGGAGAAGGATAACAAAGGGAGCTGGAGAGATGGGACATATCCCTGCTGAAGTTATTACATGGCCTGGCCTGAGTCTTATTTCTGTCAGTCTTGTCCATTCCCCAGAAAAAAACCCATGGAAAGTATTAAAGACCTTCACTTAGTAGATGTATAATATATGTGTATCCCATCGTTTCAGGCCTATTTCTTGTACTTTCTCACAATAAGCTTCCTTTAGTCTCTTTAAAACTTAACGAAAATTTACAAACTGTTCCAGAGAAGGGTGTTTTCAGTACAGCATTGGCTCTGTTGATACATCCTCATTTTCTTATGGGCTAGTTTAGGAGCTTCCTTTCAGTTCGTTTTCTCTGAAGAATTCATTTGTTCTCCTTCAGAAACATATCAATACAGTCCTGAGATGTTCTTTTATGTTCCATTAGTCTGAAGCAATAGCTGATGAAAACAGGTGTTTTTGTGATGTGTTGAAGTTAATGGCTTCTGCTGTTTCTGTCCCTTCTTCTGTGTTTTACGACAACCACTTTTGTGAAAGCTGTCATAATTTTCTTAGCTTCAAAGCATCATTTGAAGTAAAACTTGTAAAACATGAAAGTCTACTTAAGCAAGTTTCATCATTGGGGGAAAAAATTATAGCTAATTTTACCCTGAAGCTTGGATTCCTCTCAAGGAGAATATAGGATTTTTAAAGGAAGAATACCTTGAATGTTTTATTGAGAAAGTGCTGAGTAGAAGGGAAACTGTAGACTTGCCGTCAGTTATGAGATGAGAGGTTTTTCTGTTAGATCAGGCTTTCTCCAAAACTTTTGAGTCCAAATGAACAATTCCAGGCCTAAAGCTCACTTGGAAAAAATGTTAGGGAACTGAAAAGCTTTTTAGGTTGGGAAGGAACTCCAACTACATTAGAGTTTCTTAATTTTTAACTAAGAATTTTATTAAATCTAAAGCAGTTACTCAGGTTTACAAGAAACGTGATTGGATGACAGCACTTTCTAGTTATTCTTTGTTGCCTTCTTCTAGTCTTATCTATCATGAACAGTAGTAATTTAAAAATTATTTGTTTGGTCTCTAAAATTACATTTCTTTTATGAGCTATGAACACTGAAGATGCTTGCATCATAAAGAAGAGCAAAATAAAGCATAAACAGGTTATGCATATATTGCAAACAATAATGGAATACAGAAGCACATAAGAGCTTCCTTTAATTCCATAATGAGAGTCGTTGTCTTACATCAAGGTGATTAATTATTGAAGAGAATATAGAAAACAAAGTCTTTAAAACTCACAAGCCTGTTCATGTTGATGTTTACTGGTCCATGGTTACTCCCTTTTACTTTTTAAATTCTTAGCTAGGATAAATTGAAGGAGTGGTCACTTCTGTCATGACGGTGTTTGCAGGTGGGGAGGAAACCTGCCTTTTCATAAACTGCAACCTCCAGAGGCATGTTGCTTATCTTTACTCCCCGACTTTTCCCCCTATTACAGCTGTGGTCTTCATTTAAACTACCTTTTTCCCACCATGGGTTTACTTTCTATTTCCTGTGATAACATATACTAAAAATAATTTCTATCTTGTATACAAATATACCCCAATTGTATTATTTAAATTGAATATTTTGACTTAATACATATGTGTCTAGATTTGCTCTAGTGGCACTTTGTTGGATTGGGGTATAATGCCCAGACAGCCATTTGACAAGGGGATGATACATATTTTACCCCTATGTCTCAATTGTTAATCTCTGTTTTTCTCTGGAGGTTGTCTGTCCTGCCCTGAAAGAATGACAAGTACAAATTTAATTAATGATCAGTAGGTTATAATAATTCCCTAACTAGGTTGCACTTGAGAACTGGTAATTCTCCTAAGTGGTTGGTACTGGTCAGTATTTGCACTCATAATATGGCTATCTCTTTTTAATGGGCTTTCCCAAAGTGTGCCAAGTCCATGGCCAGAAGTGGCTTTTTGCATGCCCTCTGTCTTCTAGTTTGTCATAGTTATTTGGTTTTGATTATAAGGAATGACCATAATTACCTTTGGAAAGGTTGCGATCAGTATTTGCTTTTGCACTGTGTTTTGTTGATTGTTTCTTTTTAATAACTATTTTTATTTTTAAACTCTTTTTATGGCGCTATTGAATTAGGTGGAATGAACTGGCTGGCTGGGAAGAGACTGATTTTCCCACAGGGAGCATTGGAGCACTTTCAGGTCAATGGAGTGGCTCTCAGAGGCCGCAAGACGTGTATGTCAGGCAAAGCAAGCTTGGGCAGGAACATCACAGGCCTGCAGTGAGAAGCAGGGAGCAGCAGACAGATAGACCTGAGGCACCAAAGGGACTCTTAAAGTTTGCTGCCACTCAGAAAATCGTTGACTTAATAGAAACACAGATGGGATCTGTCTTCAAGGAGGCAGTGCAGGCTCTATTAATTGAATGCCAATCTGGAGTCTCCTGACAAGACTGCTTTTGGAAGAATTAGATACTGTCTTTCTTGTGTCCAAAGAGTAACAAAGATCTCTGTGACTGAGGATTGTTACTCCAGCCAGGAAGCTTGGCTCTTCTGAGCATGTGCAGCGCTGCTTGTTCTTGAACTTTCTAATTTGGAATTTGTTACCTTGAACCTCAGTTCTCTCAGGCCAGCATAGCTGTGGAGAGGCTGTGGCTGTGATAGTCTGAATCAACAGCTTCAGAAGTGAAGGGAACAAGCTTTTCAGTTTAAGGTTCGTCCTTAGCTACTACCTATTCAGCTTTATTAAGAGAGCGTGTGGGATTTTTCACCTGTCAAAGACTTTTCTCCCCTGGCACCTAGACACTGTCTTCACCTGTAGATTGGATACTCCCTTTATAACAATGAGAGCCTTGCTCCTTGTCATAGTTTAGCTGTGACCATCAAGTAAGCGCCACACCGCTGCTTGCTCACTCAAGCTCAGTGGGGTGGGGGGAAAAGAATTGGAGGACTAAAACAGGGAAAACTCATGAGTTGTGATAAAGACAGTTTAGTAGGCAAAGCAAAAGCTGTGCATGTGAGGCAAAGCAAAACAGGGAACTCATTCACTGATTCCCGTGGGTGGGCAGGTGTTCAGTTATCTCCAAGAGAGCAGGGTAACACTGACATAGAAAGACAAACACCCATCACTCTGAGTGATTCCCACTTCCCCCACTGCTGAGCACGGTGCTCTATGGTACAGAATGTCTCCATTGGTCAGTTGGGTCAGCTTTCCCAACTGTGTCCATTTCCAGCTTCTTGTGTACTCCCAGTACACAAGAAGCTTCTCCTCACTAGTGGAGTGAGAAGCACAAAAGGCCTTGGCTCTGTGTCAGCACTGCTTAGCAGCAGCTAAAATATCCCTGTATTACTAAGACTGTTTGCAGCACAATTCCAAAACAGAACCCATACCAGCTAATATGAAGAATATTAATCCAGCCAAAACCAGCACATCCATCCTCCATTATTTCATGGCATCGGAGCCAGAAAGTTAACATTGTGTGATTGTGTGTGTGTGTGTGTGTGTGTGTGTGTGTGTGTGTGTGTGTGTGTCCCTTATCCATGCTGCAGAATGCAAAAGTCCAAACATGAACATTAGCTGTTCCTTTGGTTTTCTGATGGTACTGCAAGACACTTGAGAACCGTGTTCTAAGACTTTGACTATCTGGCTAGATGTGGAAGTATGGGAAAGCTTGAAGGCAGGTCAAACAACATTAGGGAAATGTTTCTATCCTTTTTATCTTTCTTGGGCTCCTTTCACACTTCTGTTAAGCATGCCACTGTTCCTGCAACCTTAAGGGAAGTTGTTGCTTTATTCTTTTTCATGCAATTGCTAAAACCAAGGCTTGTTGGGTTTTCTCTGTTGCTACACGAGTACCTTTAGTGTGAACGATGGTATATGGATGACATACTTGGAATTGTGGATAATGAAAATGTTTCCGTTTTTTGTTACTTGTAAATAGTTGCCTTAGGGAACAAAAATACAATTATATTATGCAATCATATATGCTTGCTCCATATGTGAATAATGTTTAGGCAGGCAAAACTATATAAAAAAATATTACATTGAGGTTTACTCTCCTAGAATTCATGCTTAATAAGAACGTTACTCACATTACTCAGTGATCCTGTGTCAATTCAGTGTCAAGTTACCTCATCTTTACCAAGGAGCAGAAAAGGAAGACTTTTGACTGTGTTGGTTTTAATCCAGCTTTACAAATAAATTTTCTGTTTCAGAGTTCTGTGTAAATGGAAGACATTAATTTCACCAGTGTGTAATTCACTGGTGTGTATATATATGTCTGCAGTTCCATATTTATTTGGCAATCTGTCTGTCCACTCGTAAGTACTGCTTGTGGGAAACATGGTACATACATGCTCCATAGAATGACATGTTACAACCTATCTAGCGTAAAAGTGTTGTTTAATTATGACTTGTCCACATTACATTTCATCTCTTGCCTTTCAAAGAGCTTTGGAAATATATAAGAAGTAGATTCAAATACCGTATGTATCCTCTAAATGTTTTTCAAGAAATGAGTAAGTATTTAGAATGCATCGATTTGGTTTTACTTTTAAAAATCATCTGTCTAAGAGACAGGACAAGTGGATATGCAGAAGTAGGTCCTGAACAGTCACTTAAAAACCCTTCATTTCCAATTGAACTATAGAGTGGAGCTATACTCTGGACCAAATTGAAGCTGTGTGTAATTAAGATCAATACTTGAGGCATTAGAACTGAAGGTAGAATACTCAGGGACATATGAGGTTATGAGCACTGCTGGTTTCATTTTGTGTCTACTGGTAAGGTGTCTTCTTGACTGATAGTTATGAAAAATATTCAAAATTTATATTTCTATATTGCATGAGTGGGCTTAAATTTTTAATTATTATATAAGATATGTAGTCTGTTGTTGTAGTGTGGCATGTGTGTAAAAATTCCCAGGTTTGGGAGAGAAAACTTATGTTTTTATTAATTGTAAGTCAAACTCTTTTACTGGCTTCAGACATCAGTCACCTCAGAATAAAGTTGCCTTGATCTTGGCAATGGAAGGATGTTTGAGCTTCCAGGTGCTAGGAAAATACACTTTTTAAAGTCATCTGTAAGAAAAAAGGCTTCTAAAATGTTGATGATCACTTACTGCTACCCCAACACACCCCTGCTTGTCAGCTTCCTTCTGTTTGAAGAGCACTTATTTACTTCAGAGCAAAATAGTCCAGGCTGGAAGAAAACCTGGATGAAGCATGAAGCATGCTTGTAATCAGCAGGTAATAAGATAACAAAAAGATGCTGGCAAATCCAACTTATATATGTGGGTTTTATGCTTCCAGTAAAACTAATAGTTATGAAAGATGGATCTAGTTTTTCAAGAAAGAGAGAGTGTTTCCAAGGAATTTTTTTACTGTTGAATAGAAATTGTGGTGGTAGTTTTATGTCCTTTTTGTTTTATTTTCTTTCTTAGCCCTGAAACTGTTTGCTGTTGGCAGAATAGCTGCAATTAATTGTGTTTTTAATTATGGGCTGATTTATTTTCAGATCTCAATAGAGAATGACTACCTAGGCCCCAGAAGAATTGAGAGTCTGCAAAAAGAAGATGCTGATTGGCAGAAAAAAGCCCACATGGCTGTGCTTTCTATTCAAGATCTTACAGTTAAATATTTTGAAATAACAGCTAAAACACAAAAAGGTAGTTATTTCCTGCCATCCTATCCATCACATAAAAAATTAAATTATTTAATGTTTACTGTGTTCTGCATTATACTCTGAGTTACTTTTTTCATCGGTGCATCGTGATGAAAATGCAGTTGTCACTTCTGTTTGTTTTTTCTTCAATGTCTATTTGAATCTTTCAGCTGTAAACCTTTTCAGAACATCATCAGAGGTAAACAGAATAGAAATTTTAGGTAGAAGTTTTACAGCCACTTTCTCAATGTAATGGTATTAGTGGTACTCTGTATTTGCAAAGGATTTAGGAAACGTAGAATCCCTGGTGGATTCTGTTTTATGTACAGGATATGGCAGAGCTCCACAGTAAGTGTTAATTGTCTTTCAATTAATTTCCTTTTCTAGTCTTCCTTGCCTTTCAGTAATTTTTTCATAGCTCTAAACATTAGCAGCAGCTCAGTTTAACTAATCACTAAAAATTGCTCTGTTGTTCAGAAGCCTTCATGGATATAAACTTGGCTTTTATATATTTGAAGAATGTGATGATTTTAGTAAAAAGTGGTGCTGTAAAGCGAGGCCAAATGGCTTGGTATGTACACCTGTGCTCCCATCCTTGCACCATTTTCAACTTAAATAACCAGTTTAATAAGGCGAACAGACCTTTTTCTAGTTCACTGGCAGTTTGTCCTGGTCTCCTTCCCTGCCTGACTGCAGGTCCCCGTTTCTTTCTTTGCCTTGGTGATAGTGATTGTACAAAGAGAAAAATGAGATGTAGGAAAAATCCGTTTTTGACTGATGGGTTTCCTATCATCTCTGTATATGATTGCTACATCTGACTCAAGAGAAGCAGGCACTGCAAATTTACTCTGTTCACTGACAACCCAAATTAAAGATAACATGAAATTTCACCTTGTTCTGACTGGGCGACTTAATAGGTTAAAGCATGTTGGGATAAATTTAATTAGGGCAAATTCTAAATGTACTGATCAGCTTCACTGCTTTCCTAGTATGACAAAGGCAGCTGATAAAGTACACTATTAGTTGATAATGCATATTTATAGTTATATAAATATACAGGTTATTTGTCTGGCTTTTATGTTTGGGATTTTCTTGGCCTCCTGGTGATCACAGGGTAGTCTTACATACCCAAATATTAACAGATGGCCGAGGAAAAACACATGAGAACATGAAGGTGTTTCTTATTACCTAAGAACAGCATGTAATAGCATGTGGTGATTGAATGCTACCCCTTTAATTCCATTACTTTTGTGGCTTTCGCTTTGCAGAGCTAAGTACAGTATCACATGACCTATATATTAACAATTGTGAGAATCTCTTGTGTGTCAGTCTAGATGTTATCTGGGGCCTCAGAATAGTAAATCTGAATCAGGCAAGGGACTCCTCCTATATTTTGAGGTAAAATGGATGGATAATGTTGTTTTAATTTAATGCAGTGTTTTTAAGAATTGGACTTGAAGTTAAGCTGAAATATTTGTTTTAAATAGCAATTTTTTCACTCTTCAAATCTATTTAAATTTATGACTGTACTGTTAATGTTATTAAGGTAAGCTGGAGACTTTAGTAGCTGATAATTGGTCGTTACAGAAGTGGGTAAAATTTGGAATGCAGTTCAAGACCAAACGGTTGCATTAATGAGATTTTTATTAAGTACAAATGTGTGCATTTTCTTTGCAGCAGGATCACTAGTGGTCTGAAGAGCAGACTAGTAAGATGCTTGCCTTTTTTTTTCCTTTCTGTAGCTGTGTATGATCGAATGCGAGCAGACCAGAAAAAATTTGGTAAGGCAGCATGGGCAGCAGCAGTGGAACGTATGGAAAAGCTTCAGTATGCAGTTTCTAAGGAAACTTTGCAGTTGATGCGTGCTAAAGAAATCTGTTTGGAGCAGAAGAAACATGCGCTGAAAGAGGAGGTAGGTTTTCATGCCAGTAAGTAGAAAATTAAAGCATGCAGAAAAAAGCAGTGTTAGACAGATGATGTTGCAATGTAGGTGTGGTGAGTTTTGAACCACTTACGTATGTTTTCTATTCACCTTTTCCTGGTTAGTCAGTCAGAAAGTCAGTTTTTGATGTTAATGTTTACAGCTGTCCACTGGGATGAGTAAAATGAAGAGAAAGGATAAAACAGAAATCTGCTGCTATGTAATCTCTGCAATTTAGCTCTCAGAGGCCTGGCCACCTTTTTGGAGTAGCTCTGACATTCTGGGTGGAAGGTGTCTGACCAATAGTAAATAAATGGGTAGCTGAATGGTTGTGTTGCTCTCTCTTTCTGTTTACCTTAATTACTAAACCAATCTTCTGGAGGGGCTGTGCTAGCTATAGTTTTCCTGAGGAATGATTTCATGCATGAAACTGTGCTTAAATAAACTGTGCTTTTCCTGCCTTAGCAGGAAAAAAAACACATTTATTGGATTTTATGACACCTCCTCAAAAGCAATAATGCTACAAATTAAACTTTCCTATCATATGGACTTTCAGTGTGGAGTACTTTCTGTCACACTAATGTTAATGTGTTCTAGTAATTAGATTATTGTTTTAAGATAACTTTTCAAATGTTTCAGCAAAATTTGTCTAAACTGACGGTGCTGTAATGAAAAGGTTATCCAGAGAGCTCACGACTTTAGCACTGCAAAGGCTGGTAGGTTTGTAAGGCTGATAGACTATGTGTCTATTTTAGGAGCCTCTGTAGAAGACAGCTTGATCTGCAGAGAAGAGAGAGAACATGCAAGACCCAGAGTAAAAAAATTAGGTTTATTTTTGCATTTCAGTGCTCTCTAGATTAAGAAATCCAAGAGTTGTCTGAAAACCTGAGTTTACCAGGCTGTTGTCATCCTTAGCTATGAGTTGATAAGACAAAGCAGCAATACTAATTAAAAATACATTGAATTTGTTCACTTAGAGTAACCATGAATCTTCTTTTCATGGCATGTCTTATTTTTCTCCCTGTGAAGCCCTGTGAATTTTTGTTGAATGAGATCTCTGTCTGTTATATGAGTGAGTGTTTGGTCTGATATGCTAAAGTATTAGGGGCTGCACGGGAAAAGGAAAGGTTCATTGTAGAATACATTGGGATGAAAGTGCTGAGGTGTGAGTTTGGTCGTGGTGCTTTGGGATGGTGTATTGCAAGCTATAGAGAGCTCTGGGTCTGAATACAGTGGTAGGGAGATATGAGGGCCAATCAGCCTCTGCTTTGATGCACATAGTGTATTCTGAGAATGTAAAAGGCTTAACTTTACAGAGTGAATGTGAGAAACGTGACTGGGAATCCCATCTTGACAAAGAATGGTGGCAGTCTTCTAAAGAAAGTGTTTGTAGAATTGAAGTGCGTCCTGGCAAACCATTTAGCTACTATATTCTAGAAGATAAAAACAGGGTATTTGTTTGAAAATATTAAACTACTCAAGAAATTAATATATCTGGATTTTAGCTGAGGAAAAATGACAATTCAGAACAAAGACATATGACTTTTCCTAAGGACACTGTTGGTGTTTAGCAGGTTGTCTATGGATTTTTGAACATTTAATCTTGGAAGAGAAATTTTTTGCAAGGACATATTGTGGTAGGAGAAAGGGGAGTGTCTTTAAACTGAAAGTGGACAGGTTTAAATTGCGTATTAGGAAGAAATTCTTTACTTTGAGGGAACAACACTGGGAACAGGTTGCCCAGAGGAGTTGTGGATCAGCATGATGAGAAGTGTTCAAGGCTAGGTTGGATGGAGCTCTGAGCAGCCTGGTCTAGTGAAAAGTGTCCCTGCCCATGGTGGGGTGTTGGAAGTTGACGGGATTTCAAGTCCCTTCCAAGCCAAACTATGATTCTATGATTCAGAGGATCCAACCACTCTCTTGTTATGAATGCAACAACAAAGACTGTAGAGGTTAGATTATTTGATTTTGTTAATGTAGGAAGTTGTGGCATTACAAGAAGTTGAAGTTGAATCTCCTCAGTATGAGTTTTTTGTTCCACCACTGTGGTGTTTTTACCCCAGCAGCAACCAAGACAAATGTGGCTGCTCTCTTGCTCCCTTACAAGTGGGATCAAAGTAGGGTTAAAAGCTGGAAAACTCATGGGTTGAGATAAAGGCAGTTTAATAGGGAAAGCAAAAGCCACACACATGAGCAGAACAAAACAAAGAATTAATTCATGGCTTCCCATGGTCAGACAGGTGTTCAGTCTGCTAGCAGTACAGGGCCCCATCACAGGTAGCTGTGACTTGGGAAGATAAAACTCCATTATTCCAAACATCTCTCCCTTCCTCTTTCTTCCCTGCTCTTTACACACTGGGCATGATGGCACGTGGACTGGAATACCCCTTTGGTAAATTGGGGTCACCTGTTCTGGCTGTGCCTCTTCTAAACCTCTCGTGCAGTACCATCTTCCCTGCTAGAGTGGCTGTACAAAAAGCAGAAAAGGCCTTGGCTCTGTGCAAGCCCTGCTCAGCAATAACAGAAACATCTCTGTTTTATGATCCCCGTGTTCAGCACAAATCCAAAACACAGCCCCATACCAGACACTGTGAAGAAAATTAGCTCTAGTCGAGCCAAAACAAGCACAACTGCAGAGTGTTTCCCATACTGTTCTCATGTTAAATTTTTTAGTGCTTCTTTCACTGTGTTGGTCAACCTGAGAGCTACCAAGGATGCAGCAAATCAGTGGTACAGATTAGGTAAAAACTCATAAGAATTGCTCTGAATTAAGAAGAGAAATTTTAATACAATATACTGAAATATGCCCAGAAATATTCATTGTTTTGAATTCTCACACATTATTAGTATCTTAAATGAGGTTTTAACATAAATTGTTGAAATTCAAGGTCTTAATTTTACTTTTTCATGAGGAGCTATTATGTAGCTAAGTTATCTGCCCATGAACCATTCAGCAGTACTAATTTCCCATTTCTGTTGCACCTGAAAGCTGAATATAGTGGTGGTGTACCCCTAAAACAGAGCAGTTAACTTTATCTGTGATGTGTGCTGTTTGTGGGGCTAAGATACAGTTGTCAGGTCCTTTATCAGGGAGACACCAGTGCAACTGAATGAAATGCTAAAACTTGATGAGCTGAGACTTTTGAAGATGGTCTGTGTGTGTGTCTTTATGTCTTTATTCAGCTTTTATAGACTGGGGATTTAAATTTGGGAACATCTGTTTTTAAGAATAAAATTGTGATAGTTTGAGTCAATTTCACAGTTCATGTAAAAAGGGAAGTTTCTTAGGTGTGGTCACGTTTGACACTACTTTAATTTAAAAAGCAAACAAATACTTCCCACATCAACTTCCCTCACTCCCAAACCAACCAAATTTTGCTGTGTTTTACAGTGATGAAATCCTTGAAAAATGCCAAACCCCTTGAAAAATGCTAATACCCTGCCTGAACAACGAATATTATCCCTCTTGCATGGAAAAACTGGAGAGTTCGAGAGAATCAGACCTTTTGTCTTGAAAAGTAGCCTCTATTCACTCCAAATATGCCATCATTATGTCATTTACTGTTCTGGTCAAATTAATTAACATGGAGGCAAAGTAATAAAATGTCATAACAAGACATTTTTATGTAACACTGGACTCTAACATACACATAATACATTAATGATGGTAAGGTTCTGGTGTTCACTTAAGGACTTACTGGAGTTTTCAGACTAATAGTTGATATACAAAAAGATTCATACAGGAAGTACAAAATACAGCAGAAGAAATTTAAAATAGAAGTTACAGGAATTGATTCACAGGTCTTGTGTCTAGCAGTCTTACATGGAAATATATATGGTACACAAAACTGTTTGTATTTAATTGAGCTGTGAAATCCCTGTAAATAAATACTGATGCAAGTGCTAAAAACATACATGTTCTTAAAAAAAGGAATAGGATAAATTTATTAATTAATTCCAATAAGTCTGTTTTGTAGAAAAGGCAACAGAGTGGTTTAAGTTGTGCTGCAGGTTGTGCTAGAGGCTGGAGAAGCATTTTGGGACGGTTATCACTGCACTGCCTGCTATGTTTCATCTTCCTGGATTTTTGCAGTTAACATTTTCCCAAAACAGGGTATTGAGTAAAATGGATCATTGGTTTAATTCAGTACAGATACCTTTCTGGTTTAGTATAGTCACATTTAAATATGTATGATAAATAAAACTCAGGGAAGCCATTTTTGGCTGTTCGCTACAGATTGAGTTTTACAACTTGAAGATAACACCATAATAAAGAGAAAATACTAGCAAATATTTTATAAATATATAGCTAAACAAGTCCTGTATTTTTGCTTGCTAGGCACCACTTTTAAACAACTTACTGTCTGTAATATGAAACTGTACATTTCTTCTGAATAATAAGGTAGACAGATCATAAATCTCCATTAAAATTTACCATTACTTTCATCCAGTATCTCAGAGAAACTATCGGATACATATGTTGACCAGGTAAAGAATTGGGATGTGGCTGTAACTCTTCTGCATGCAGGTTGTAGAAGTGCATGAATTCCCTCCAAAATCAGCACGTAAGATCCCCTTACATGTTGGTGTTTCTTAAATATGATCTGAATGGCTGAGTGTACTGAGCAGATAAATCAGGGTTGATTTGAATGAAAGAGAATGATTGCAGCTCACTTTGCTTGTTCGTTACTTTTCTATTCAAACATATAATACAAGTGAATACTGAAATATGTATATATAAGTATTTTAATCTGTGTATTTATTTTCCTGTGAAGGACTCCAGAAAGAACAGAACAACTAAGCTGTCGTTAAAAGATGATCTTGCATGCATTTATCCCTGTTTCCACATCCTTTCACATTTTTTCCACAGTTCTGCTTTAACAAATTTAAACTGTAGCTTTCTAGATGTCTACTTTTAGAATTTTGGGATTGAAGAGAGGAGAATTCTAATTTAATTATGTACCTTCAGAGAATCAAGTAGTAGAGTAAAAGAGTGTGAGGGATGTTTCACACTGTGTATGACTTGACACATGACAGTTGCGAAGTGGAATTCAATGCCATGTATTTATTTCATTGCCATGTAGAAAAAAAGAGTCAGGTATTAAAGGGATCTTAAAGTGTGTGTCTGATCAGAATGTATCTTCCAGACTTGATATGTTCAATTTTAACATGTTACATTTGCTGTACCATATCTAGCAGTAATAATGAAACCTATGGTTTTGTTCTCATTGTTATCCAGGAGTTGTTTGGCTTTTGTTTGTTTGTTTGTTGTTTTCTCTTTTTATTTAGATGCAGAGCCTGAAGGGTGGTACAGAAGCCTTAGCCCATTTGGACCACTTAGAAGCTGATTACTATGATCTACAGCTTCAGTTATATGAAGTGCAGTTCGAGATCTTGAAATGTGAAGAGCTGCTGCTGACAGCGCAGCTTGAAAGTATCAGAAGATTGATGTCAGGTACTTTATTTATTTCAATTAATACATAATCTGTGAAAGATAATTTTCTTCCTGAATGTCCAATGAAGTCTGTGGGAATGAAATGAGAACAGATTCTTTGCCATGTGAAGAGCTGTAAAAATACTGTTATGATTTGCACCTATATACATATATACATTTACACCTATATGCATATAAGATATGCAAACTATATAAGTTTTGAAGAACTAAGATCAGAGAGGAGGAGATGTCTTAATTACTCAACTTGTTGATTCACATTGATATTTCTCCTTTCTTGAAAGTGATTTGTTTTCAAAATCTTTATCTGCAAATTGGATTCCTTTTACTAGACTTGAAGGTCATATTGTTATCTCAGATTTAGAGCAGCAATGCAAACCTTATACTTCCAGAACCAACTGTCCTACTATACCTCATGTACTTACAAACTGTGGAAACAGTACATGTAAATCATATAGCATTTTTCAATCCTGTTCTATCCTTCAGACCCATCTATCTTTAATGTTTGTATTTAAGCAAGCTTTGTTTTACTGTTTTTAGACTATAGGGCTTGCATAAAAAATTTTGCTGTGGATAGAATATTCTCCTAAGAGATTTGAAGCTGGATTGTATTGTAAGTTGCATCTGAAAAAGGAGAAAACATAGGTATCACAGATCTGTCTCACTGTAACATGAATCTTGGCCTTAATGGCTTGTGATGGAAACAACTATAAGTTGTATGTACAGAACATAAGGATTGAAAACTTTGTAAATGACTTACAGAAATGTGGCACCTTTGACTGGGTGCTTCTGTGGAGAATTAATTTGTGGTTTTGGGGTAGATTTTGGTCTGGAAAATCAGACATGCTGAAGACGTGGTATGGTCTGCTTACTTGCAAACTGAAAGAAATTCCCTGAATGGGAGAATCAAGAAATGCGCATTAAAATCCTTTTTCTTTGGTGCAGTGATAGTAAAACCTCTGTGTCATTAGAGACTAAGCTGTAAAAATGTCATAGGGCACTACAATTTGTCATTAATGTTTTCTACAGAAATCTCAAAAAAGCCTTCTAATCCAAAATAAGACCCTCAGTCAGCTAAACCATTGCCTGATTTCTTCCCTCAAGGAGCAAAACAGTTCATGGTTCTGGCTTCCTTTGCTATTTTGAACTTGTAAGATACTGTTTACTAGTAGTCCAAAACTATCCCATCGGGCAGAAAATGAAAAATACAGTTCCTAAATATGTGGGAGTTCTTCAGCGCATGAAATTACCTTTGCAGACTTTGCTTAGGTGAACAGAGCAATTAAGGTGAAAAATAATGTGATGCTGAAGTGATTGTGTATGTTTGAGACTATGCAGCAACAAATCTGAATTCAGGCATCTAAAACATTTGGTGGTCTTTTGATATGTCCTGTTTCCTATGGTGTCAGTAGAAAAGTGTGGTCTGTTACACTTCCATTTTAAAGTCTACTGATAGTAAAGTAACAGACTTAGATTTTGCACATGTGTATGATTTGAAATTAATGTGTGTAAGACTAGTAGATGCTGCTGCTTTGACTGAATTGGTTCTGCAGAGATAATGCAGAGAGTTCTCAACTAATGTTTTGAGAGCATAGTTTGAATTGTCTGCAATTCAAACCTAGAAGAACATCTTTGCAAATTCAACAAAGGATCTGAAAAGGATCAAGTGATAATAGATAAGTCATATTATGAGCAATAGTGGTGGTTTTTCACTATCATGAAGCAAATACTTGCATTGAAATTCACAAGACATGACTTTATTAGGTAGAATTTATAAGGGTTTTATCTTATTCATACTAAGAATGTGTACATTCATGTTAAAATGGTTTTGTGATGGGTGAACTTGTATATTTCTGTCTTTAACTTTGCATTAAAGTCTTCTAAAGCAAAATTAATGTGTAAATACTTCCGTTTTACAACTGTGGTAACATTTAAGTGTTACACGTGAGTTGTCTTACGCAGTGGTATCTCAAAGGGAGTTTCAGTGACTTGGCAGTTTTTACATATTGATGAAGCTTTACAGTGGTTTTATTTTTTAAACTGAGCACTGAAGTAAAGAAACTGGTATGTTTTATTAGCTTTTATGTTAAGGTGAATATCTTGCTGTGCTTTATTGTCTGGTCCTGCCATGAGTTCTACTGAGCTGAAATTAGCATGCCAGTTGGAAGTCTGGTTGCAGCAGAGAGTGTATACACAAATAACGTGAAGTGACAACAGCTCTTAAAAAGGACTGTGTACTGAGGAAAATCCTGTGACTGTTCTCAAATAATCGAATAGCTGAAGTAAGAAATTGCAGTCTTACTGAAAGAGATGAAGTTGAAATAAGAAAGTTCAGTGGTGCTGTGGAATAGACACTTGACAGACATGCCTGCTGCATCTGCCTGTTTGGACAGCAGTAATGCATTTCCTTCTTGGCAAGAGATGAGAAAGCAGTGCTTAAAGATGAGCTCAGTGTTATTCCAAATACTTCACTCAGGAAGCTAAAACTCATGAGTGTTGATAAAACTATTAGTAATTACCTCCTTTTCAGGCCTGTAATGCTTTGAAGGATTGCCTTGAAGTTTCCCTCCCTCCCTTCCAGGAGCAGTGACTGGGACATCAAAAACCCATGAGAGGATTTTTGGTGTCCTGTTGTATGAGCTCCATTACATGAAATTATCAGTTGGTTGTAACAGAAGAATCTCATGCCTTAGACTTCAGATAATGTTGCCTATCATGAACTTCATGGTGAAGACCAGAGAAAATTGCTACACACTGTGGGTCCCTCGAGAGGCCCAAAGGCACGCATGGGCATTGTGTTTAAATAAAGCTTCACGTAACAGCAGTACATTTAGAGTTGCATTAGTGTTTTAATGCTCTGAGTTTGTCTGAAGAGCAGGATGAGCTTCATTGGTATTAATTTCTGCTCCTCATAAGGCTTTAAACCCTTGCTATTTACTGCTTTTTCCTCTGCCTTTTGATTTTTGGTAGTAGTCCTTTGAAAGGCCTGTAGTATTCTTCTGCATTATGTCTTGCAGCTCAGTGGAAGAGTTCTTGTTGATGAAAACAAAATGTTCATGAAATATGAACTATTGATTTGATTTTTTTCATTGCTTACGTCTTTAAAACAGAAAAGAGAGATGAAGTGGTGTATTATGACACTTATGAAAGTATGGAAGCCATGCTTGAAAAAGAGGATATGGCAACATCTGTACACTTGCAAAAAGAGGAGCTGCAAAAGTTACAACAAAAAATCCGCCAGCTGGAAGCAAGGCGTGGACGTATTTCAGCCAAGAAAGCCTACCTCAGAAATAAGAAGGTACTGTTTAATTGCCTTTTTTTTGGACATAATTAGCAAATTTAATAAAACTTCAAAAGGTTTCCTTTCAGATAGAGGTTTCCCAGAATTTTTGTGGATTACATTTATTTGCTAAAAGTTGTTTTGCAGAATACTAAGTACAATAGCATGTCTTATTAAATTGATACCTTTAAGATTCTGTTTACCTTTCTTCTAGCTTTAAAAGAACCTTCAATTACTTTGAAGTCAACAAATAAACTTATTTCTATTAACGAATGAGAATACTTTCATGTGGGAAGTACATGCTAGAATGAATGTTTTTACAGAGAGTAGTTTTGTATATGTTTGCAGAAGAGAATATTCAAGTGTGTTTCTCACTAGTGATTTCTATTTTCATTCTCTTACCCCCTCCTTTTAAACTTAGGTCATGTGTCATTGGTACTCTGTATTTGGCAGATCTACATGAAATCCAGTCTATATTCTTAATTTGTAATTCTAGGAGTGCTATTTAGGTTAAAGTTTTGAGAGACCATTGTCTTAGTTGTTAGAAAATAGGTTCCACGCCATACTATGTACTATAAGACTATGCAGAAATGTCAGTTGAGGCCTCATTCTGGGTTAGAATGAGTGGTCAGTTTGGTTGTGTGTTCCCAGTCATGTCCCTTTATATAAAAGATGACCCCTTCATATAAAGAGTTGTAGCAGATTGATGGTAAACCCTTCCGGTCTTGCCTCCACTTCATAATTAACATGTCTATTTCAGTACCTAAATCTGAAGCATAATACAGCAAATTAAAAGTTGCAGATACATTTTATATATTGGATATTTTGTATTTCATGAGGCACTGCCTGGTCTCTAGTTAGCTCAACATGGAGAAGACTGCAAATTAAGTATTAGAAGAAAGGTCTCCTTTCATAGCCTGTGTGAAGTAGCTTGCTTAGTCATTGTGTTTAATATGAGTTTGTAAAGAGAAAGTATCAGGAACCTGGTCTTGTTAGTATTTTAAGTAAGAGGATCTATCTGTCGTGTTATGCTAATTTACACAAGGTACATTATTTTGCGATATTTTGTCCTGAATATGAAAAATAACTGATGGCACCTTATGAAGTAAACATACATGTTTAAAAGCGACAGCCTGGTTGCTCTTCTTTGTTTAATTCATTGGAGTAAACAGATCAAGACGAAACACTAAAACAGGAGTACAGATTTTTTAGTATGGCTGTGTATCTGTATAATGAGCTAGTCACCTTCCGTGGCTCATTTGTTTCAAGCTTAAGCTATGATAAAATACCTCGTTTTAAGCTGGTGGTGTTGGTTTTGGCTGTAGCTGGAGTAGCAGTATGCCTGGTTGTGCAGTGTGACAAGATCTAGAGCTGTGCATGGTAGGGTTGCTTGTCTGCATCTGCATGCAGTGGTGCTGCAGTTACATCTTCTCAACATTGTGCTGGGATACTGGGGCTGTACTGCTTTCAGGACCTGAGGAAATGTCTCCATGTGGAACTTGGACGTCACCTCGCTCTCAGATCTAGTTCCAGCTCTCTTACTTACTCCATTGCCCAGCATAGCATTCTCATTCTCTGCAGCTGAGTGCTGCAGGGAGACAGTAGAACAGTGTGTGTCTAAACTTGCAGGAGAAAATAAATTATCTTTATTTGAGCAAAAAGAAAAGGCAGAATCTATTGTTCTGTGCCATTGTGTGGCACTTATTGGACAGAAAAGAATATGGCCGTTTAGTAGCTTCTCATACTGCTGGATAATGCAGAATTTTACTAAGCTTCCTGGCAATTACCTGAAAATCAAAACTTTGTCTCATTTTAAGCAAGGTTTGTATTTTCAATGACTTCTAAGGTGATACTGCAAAACATTTTTAATGAGCACTATTTTAGTTGCCTGATGGGAGCAGTTGTATTCGTGGTAGAAAAAAAGGATTCTTGCTCTGAAGTGTTTGCAGGTTAAGTCAAGTATGCAGAACTAAGATACGGATGGGATACAAAAGCGGACTGTAAATGGAGAGAAAGAGGATGTGATGACTGAACGCTATGTGAAGAAAAGTGACTTTTTGAGGATGAATACGGAAAGTGCATACTGTGTGGTTAATCTCTGTGTCTGTCTCAATTAAGAAACATTTATTGTTGAACTGGGATAAGAGTACTTAATGCTTTTCAGATTGTGTTCCTGACTTTGCATGTTTCAGCAAAGTATCTGAAAACAGAATTTTAAGCAGGTGTTCTGTCTTGAATTGGTTTGGTGAGATTTTGGCGGTGGATTGGTAGGGTTTTTTCTTCTTTTTTTTTGTTGTTGTTTTTTATTTTTAAATATTGTCAATTCTGTAGTTGAAAACAAAAAGCAAGTTATGCACTAAGTGGTGTATAGCACAATCCTGTGATATGTTTAGAAACTACAGTACTTTCTCATTATTAAGATTTTGGCAACTGAAGGTGCGCTTTGGAGAATGTCTCCTTTCTAGCAGCAGATATCAGGATTAAGGAAACAATAGGAAATTTTTCTCTATCATCAGTTTTATTTTTTGGAAGAAGGTAAATTCATCATCCATGTATTTGAAAATATTTTCTGTTGGGGAGATAGAGTGAAAGGAAATAAATTATTCTTCGTAGAGTAAGATGATTTGTAATTTGAATATAAATTTCAGTGACTAGGGTATCTATTTTGTGTTTCACAAATTCCTTCCCTAATTTTGCAGATGAAACATTGTTATTTCTGTGATATTGTCACAGAATTGTACCAAACTTTTATTTAGAGACCTTTGCTAAAGATGTTAGAAACATAATTCAGAGTAACTGAACTGGCATTTAAAAAACTTATGATTTTGTGGAGTTTGATATTTTTTCACTCTACTAGCATGATTATAAACTCTTTAGTCTCCTTCTTTAAAAAATACAAATCTATTTGCATTTGTTAATGTTCCTTTGTGTTGATGACAGTGAGTTATTAAGAAATAAATTTTTAATAGCAGTTTCACTTATTTTTCCTTACTTCTAGAGAGCTAGTTTCAGATTTTTCATGCAGGAAATTTCTATTGTTATGCCAGTGTACCCCCTGCTGGCTGCACATTAGTATTAATTACATTAACATATGGAACAAGCAGCTGATTTATTAGGGAGCTAGATTTATAGCAGAGAGTCAAGATGAAAAAAAATGGTATAGATGGTATCTAAAAAAAATCTTTGAAAAAACAGAGTTGTGATGAAATGGACATATTTTGCAGGGAGAATATTCCTTATCATGAGCAGACTTGGATAATCAGCTGGTTGGTGAAGCTGTTTAGAGTATGTTTATAATGTGTGCTTTCTTCTAGTAAACTTCCTCACATGATTTTGTGTTCATTGTGTTCACCTTTAGAATTTTGCAAGCCCTCAGTAAAGCACAACCCATGCCAAAATAGGTGTTGTGTTGATGCAGTGATGGCTGGCATAGGATGATTGGTATTTTGTTATTATTACTATTACTACGATAATAGCGGGGTAGAGCGTAACTACACTGAATGCTTATAGTGAAATATAAGCATGAAAAGTTAATCTTTTAACTGGGATGTTTTGTAAGCTGAAAGCAAGACTCACTGGAACTAATGCAAAAATCTTTTTCGTGTCTTACATGTTATTAGTCTTAAACATACTAGTTTTTCCAGTGACAAAAGTTGAAATAATTCTTCAGCTCTCCCTTTTGTCTCTTTAATAGAAGTACAATTTGATACTGTGAAATCAGTCAGGTGATTAAAGGAAGAATGGGAAATTACTTCTTGTTGCTTTCCCAGTTCTCAGTTGATCAGCGTATTTCTTGAGGTGTGGCTCTCACTAGATGTAATTTCACAGGGAGGTGGTAAAATCATCTGTGGAGGTGTTTGGATCTGGTGCTGGGTGATGGTCTAGTGGTTACAGTGGCAGTGCTGGGTGGCCAGTTGGACTGAATGATCTGAAAGGTCTCTTCCAAACTTGATGATTCTGTGATGATGTGCTTGCTTTCCAGTGCTCAGAAGTAAGGACGATGTTGCATGTGCAACAGGCTTTGTACTCCTGCTCATACACCTAGTTATTAAATTTGGTTTTGTTGTTCTGTATTGTTTGTGGGTTTTTTGCCAGAGTTCATTAGTTTGTATTCAATTTGCCATCTACCGTAATCATCCAAATAATTTTCTTAATGCTGCCATCTGGGTGTTTTTTATTTCATCCTTTGTTTGAAGTTACTTAATCTTGTCTCCAAGTACACTTAATCTTGTCTACAAGTAGAACCCTGCATTTGTCCCTCTCAAATTGCACCCTTTCCTTTTTTCTTAGGCCATTTCTGTAATTAGTTGAGATGATTCAGATTTCTAATCCTGTCCTGCAACGTGTTTTCAGCCCCTCCTAGTAGTTTTTATTATTTCATGTCAAAGAGATCTGATTACACTGAAGTAGGTTGTTTATAAATACAAAGTCAGCACTGAATACGTTTTGGTCAGGTTTGTCCTCCTTGCATACTTAATGTATCTTTCATTATTGCATTTAATCAGAAAGGTTTAAATACTGTTGCTAAAGTGAAAACATTACGTACAGTTGTGCTCCCCAAGACATTTGAGACTTGTCTAAAAACCTAAACCATGCTTAACTTATATTTTCTCACTATTTTATGATATTTAAAACTTAAATAGAGAATAAACTGTAAACTAGTTAGTATTTCAGAAAGTTATTCAGATTCTCTGTTAGTATTATGTAGCTTGCTGTGTCTTTGAAATGCAGAGATGAAGTATTTTGTACTTTTATAGCTACAAATTAAACTGATTGACTGTTCCAGGATTAACTCTTTTTACCAGGGGAAAAGAAACCTTCAGAAAGAAACACAAACCCCAGCAGTATTTGGCTGTATATATGTGTGGACCTGAGCAAGTCCAGACTAGATCCATGAAGATGATCATCAGAGCATTGTAGCACCTCTCCTGTGAGGACAGGCTGGGGTTGTTCAGCCTGGAGAAGAGAAGGCTCTCTGGAGACCTCAGTACAGGCTCCAGATAGCCTCAGAACACAAAGGGAGCTTATAAAAAAGAGGGAGAGTGCCTTTTTACATGGACAAGAGGAAGCAGTTTTAAACCAGGAGAGACTGAAATAGCTGTTAAAAAGAAATTTCTTTACTCTGGCGTGGTGAGCTGCTGACACAGGTTGTCCTGAGTAGTTGTGGATGCCCCATCCCTGGATATGTTCAAGGCCAGGCTGGATATGGCCCTGAGCAGTCTGTTTTACTGGAAGTTCCCCTGTCTTTGGCCAGGAGGTTGGCATTAGATAAGCTTTAAGATCTCTTCCCACCTAAGGCATTCTGTGATAGACCTCTGATGAAGGACAGGATTAGCACAGAAATCTTTGCTTTTGTCAGTTACGTGTATACAGCAATAACACTGATGATGTTACTGTCCTATACAGGAACACTGGTTACTTTTTTGTGTGATCAAAGCATATCCATAGACAACTTGTAGAAGAACAGCTTTTTCTGCATTTTTAAGCATCTAAAATAGTGAAGTTTCTTTAATCCCTTCCCTCCTTATTTTGTGCTATACTCCCATCAGCTTCCTCAAGCAGTGCTTTCAGTGGCAGAGCTCTTTTCTGGATCTACTCAGAAAGTCATGCTCCATGCATTATCTGGAGTCACATTCCAAACTGCTAACACTTTCTTGCACAACTATGAGATTTGTTTATGACAGAATGACGCACAGAATCACTAGGTTGGAAGAGACCTTCCAGATCATTGAGTCCAACTGATTCCCTAACTCCTCCACTAAACCATGGCACTGAGTACCACATCCAGTCTCTTTTTAAACACATCCAGGGAGGTGACTCCACCTCCCTGGGGAGACAATTCCAGTATTTAACCACTCTTTCTGTAAAAAGAGACCAACCCCCACCTGACTACAGCCACCCTTCAGGAAGTTGTAGAGAGTGATAAGGTCACCTCTGAGTCTCCTTTTCTCCAGGCTAAGCAAGCTCAGTTCCCTCAGTTGTTCCTCATAGGACTTGTGTTCCAGGCACCTTACCAGCCTTGTTGCCCCCTGGACATGCTGAAGCATCTCAATGTCCCTTCTAAACTGAGGGGCCCAGAACTGGACACAACACTCAAGGTGTGACCTCACCAGTGCCGAGTACAAGGGGAGAATGACCTCCCTGGTCCTGCTGGCCACACCAGCTGACTGTACATCTGACTGTGTTCTACTTCTGCTTGGTGCTTGTACCAGGTTTAATTCCATTGCTTGTACTGTCCAATGTCCTGGTCCTCAGTATTGTCCAATGAAGTTGTCTGTCTGCCTGAAGTTTGACTGTCATCCTCTTCTTTGTCAGCTTTTAACATGGCCTAATTTTTAGTTTGTTTCTTTCTTTTTCTTTTAACCTATTCTTATTTGCAGACAATGTAACAAGTTTGTCTTGAAACCAGATGTTAGAGACATTAAATCAGTGTAATAAATGAACATGATGAATTGTAACAACTTTATTCCTGTCTGTGCTTGCAGATAGTACATGGAAAAGATAAACTGACACCTGTAAATAGGAGGCTGTCTATTTGTATAAACAGAAATATGTGATACATTCGAGAATTAGTTATTTTCCATGTGTGCAAATACTTGGGGTTAGACAAGGGCTTTATGAAGTGTTGACAGATTGGTGTTTTCTGCCACTCTTGTACTGGTACTGTGGAAGAGACTTTCCAAGCAGCTGTCACTTGGATCAATTCTTCTGTTAGTTAAAAGTAATAGATTTGGGGTTGTTCGGCTTGGATTTTTTTCAATTACACTTCATTGTAAGTTAAATTAGCTTGTCTGAAATAGACTTTGCAGTTTATGTTTTTCTAGAATGAATATGACACTATGTAAATTCATATTTAAATTACATGCTTTATAGGTTATATTTTATGTCCCTGCAGGAGATCTGTATTGCAAAGCATAATGAGAAGATCCAGCAGCGTCACCAGAGCGAGGAGGAGTACAAAATGCACCATACTGTTCAGCTGGTAAGTTTTCTGCTGTTGAGCTTAGCCTGTCATTAATAGCTTGCATTCCTCATTATACATTAATTAGGGGAGCATTCAGAGCGATAGCTCTTTCAAAAGATGGTGTGTATCCCTGACCTTTGCACCATGGATTTCTGTGTCATATTATGCTGGTAAGGGGAGTATAGAGTTGTGTTAGGAATACATGGGAACCAAGCAAGTAGAACGAGGTTCTGAGTGATTTGCTGTGTTTGTTGTCACGTACACGTAGATGATTCTGAACATCTTTGACTACGGTGTGCAGTATGCTGATAGGAGTAAGGAAATCACACATACATATTCTTGAATCTTAATAAGTTTGGTTGCTACTTTTCTTCATTCTACTAAAGCAATTACTGAATTATGTTGTATAAAGTCGTAGTTCCAGATGTATGCTCCACTATTTTTTTCATACTCTTGTTGCAGAGAATAGACCAACTGGTTTAACTGTTATGCTGAACCTAATAGACTTACCTTAAAAAATATTCAAATTTTGGACTAGGTCTTGGGATATAGTATCAATATTTGATAAAGATCACTGACAAAGATGCATTGAAATCCAAGTCTCTTTAATTCAGGCTTCAATTAGATTAGTGAAAGTGATTCTATTTCATCCTTATACATTTTTAACATTGATACATTTGTCCAGGAAGTCAACTGCATAATTTATTTTATGGAAAGGCTGCTTGTCAAAGACAGTATATATTGGAATATTTGTTCAGGAATTTTAAAAATGTATATTTTTTTAACAGTTCTTACAGTAAAGCAAAGGAAGTTACTATGGGGACTATAGCCCATTTTTCAGTCTTACTAATAAGGCTTGGCAAAGGCAAAGTCCGTATCTCTCAACTACTGCAGAGCTTTATATTATGGAGTTGCCCACTTGAATTATATCAAGTACCTTATGCTAATTTTTTGGGTTTGTGTAGGGATTTTCTGGTGAAAATGTGGCTCAAAATTCTGGCATTATGGTAAAATAGGTTTTAAATTACTGGTTTTTATTAAGAATTTTTAAAAGGTAACTCTTTGAAAACTTTTGAAAGTGGGAGTTAAAATTTGAAACCAAATTGCAATTTTACTATTTTATTTAAAAGTGAAACAAAACCAAATAAACAAGTCACCCAAAGCTAAAAAAACGCCTGGAGTTTTAGACTGCTTCGGGAAAAGTTTGATCTGAATGCCTGTGTAACATTCAGGTACAGTGATAGAGCTCCTTTTCTTCTTTTCTTTATGTTTCTGTTCTAACTTCTTTGCCCATTGCTCTCTTATTTTCTTTTACCATATGCTTCTCCTCCTCTTCACCTTTTTCTGTTTTCTGTCCTTAATATTTTTCAGACATGTTCTCCTCTTTCTCTCCCTAATGCATCTGTACTTCCTTCCTTCCAAATCACAGGAGTTGGCTTTTTATGGACACCAGGCTACTAGCTGACTTATGAAAATGGCAGGCAGACACTGCTTTTGTGGTGACTGAATGAGAGTAAAAGGTTCTCAAAAGTGATCAGAATTTTTGATTATGAAGATGCGCTTTCAAAAGTAATATTAAATGCTGTGAGTCATCTTAAGAATTAAAGCTGCTCTTTCTGCTCAGGGTTTTTGCTTTGGGGTCAGCTGTTACATCAGTTTTCCTGATAGCTTCTGATCTTGCATGCAGTGAATTTCACCTTCTGGTAATTAGCTTCCATTTCAGTAAATTTTCCTGAGAAGTTAGTGTTTATTTTAAAGGCATAGTAACTCTGCTGTAATTCTGTGGGAAAGAATGATTAGTTAAAGGAGCTGTATCCAAAGGTGTGTTTTCCATGAGGTAAAATTGCTGCACAAGAAAAAACACAACTGTCCTAGGTTTAGGAAGAGCTTCAGACCTTTACTTAAGTACAATCACATAAAATCAAGCAGGATTAAATAACAAAAGTTGGAGTAAATAGAAACTTTTATTTACTATTGTAAATGTGTGAAAACATTTACCTTACTTGCTCACTACTGAGTTCAAAACTTTATGATGCTGAGTTCTGTGAATTCTTGTACTTTGAAAATACTAATATGACTTCTTTAAATGGGCAGCCTTGCAATTTAGACTGTCATTTTGTTCTAGGAATGATAGGGAAAAGGATACTGCTTTGCTCTCTGGCTAATTTATGCAATTTTAATTCAAGGGGGCTTCTTTCAGTATAGCATTCTGTCATTTGTTATTTCTCATCTTTCAAAGTAACAAGTCTTCCAAGTGTTCCTGTTCCAGATTGAAATATTTTTTACTGAGCTTTCCATTTCTTTGAGGAAAAAAACTGTATACTGTTTTTTAGGGGAAGCCAAAGGCCAAATTTTGACGTTATGTTTATTTGAGAAGTATGTTTTTAAGTAACTCTTCACATTAAGAGAAGATTTTTTCTAGTGAACCCAAAGAGAGCACTGGATGTAATATTTATGTTTTCCATATATTTTCTCAGAAACGAGATCAGTTGCAAGATGAAGAGGAAAGAAAAAGCTCCTGGGTTAGTCAGGAACGACAGAAAACCCTGGACAGACTTCGTACATTTAAGCAGGTAACAGAAGAACAGTGGTTCTTTTCTGACAGTTTCCTTTCCTAAAGACATTTTCACTCATTCCAGGACTATACCATGCTTTTAGTGATTCTCTTTCATTCTATCATTAACTGGTCTTTGAAAAATTCAGAACAAAATATGGCATTGGTGGTAACCTAGCTGTTCCTACCTCTAGCTGTTGCACTCCCAGTGCCATAGTAAATTTCTATTCACTCTCACACCTACACCTTGTGACAAGACATTTGACAAATGTTCCTGAGAAGTATAATCTAAACAGTACTTTCCACAAAGAGCATTGTCATCTGACATGCCCCTCTACCACTGATTGCTGGAATACCTGCCAGAACCTGCCCCTTCTTATTACAGTGGAAGCATCAGAAAATGCATAGAAGGTGGAATGCAGGGGAAAGAATAAGGAAAGAGTAGAAAGTGTAAGAAAACAAAGACAGTATTAATTGGTGAAGACTTTGTTGAATGCATTAAAAAAATAAAGGTACGAGAAGTTTCTTTTCTGGAAAGTTGTCTTCTTCAGCAGTACGCTCTTTCTGTCCTTATTGTTTGTAAGCCTCTTGAATTCTGTGAATTGAAGCAAAGTTACTTATTTTAACCAGCAGCTGTTCATCAGCTGACTTTTTCTATTAGCATACTAATATTGTCACATATTGTACCTTAGGCCTACCACGGTTGTGCAAAATGGGTTAGACCTGTCTTTCAGAGGCAGCTTAATTTTTTGCTTTAAAAATGCTATGAGTGAAACTAATATGAAAAAACTAATAATGAGACAGCAAATTTAAGAAGTAAATTAACTCTGAAACCCTTTGATGTTCTTCAGGATATACCTTTTAAAACAGTATGATTCACATATAAGACCAGTGTATTAAGTCAGAGAGACTCTGACTGGTCTGCACTTGCAGAGAGAACCATTGACCAGGTTTAGAAGAGGAAGGCAAGAGAGATTTTTGAATTTTATTTTCCAGAAAAAAAAAACTGCTTTGAATGTGCAGTCTGATTCTTAGTGAAATCTTAATACAAACCCATGTGTATCACCTAATACATGTAATATACGTAAATAATTCAAAATAATGCAGACTAATCATATGTAAATTATGGCTTAAATATGAATTGAAGCTAAGAATATGAATAATTTCTTGCATAAAGCTGGGGATATATTTGCCCTGGTTTTACATGCAGAGTGAAATGGAAGTTGTTTGTCAGTAATGACAGGTATGTAAAATCTAAAATAGTTATTGCACTGCTTATGTAATTGCCAATACCTTATTCACTTCAGCGGTACCCTGGGCAAGTGATACTGAAATCAACTAGACTGCGGCTGGCTCATGCCAGAAGAAAATGTGCAGCCAGCTCAGTACCCTGTGTCGAGCAGCCTCAATCTTTGCCAGCAACCATACAAATCCAAGAGAAGAGTGAAGAGGTGGAATTGGAAAAAGCAGTTCAGCCTTTGCAAGTGCAGGAATCCACAAGCCTAAAACAACTTCAAGATGTCTCTTTGCCTCCTAATGGTGTTACCTCTGAACTGCCCCCTGTTAGCACTTCTCCACTCACCAGTGACCAGCTTCAACAAGAGACTGTTACTGAAGCACAGCTCCCACCCCCTTTGCCTCCACCACCTCCCCCTCCGCCTCCACCTTTGCCCTCCAAGGAAGATACCACCACCTCCTTAGAGAAAAGTGACAGCTTTGTTAAACGTCAGAGTGTGGAGAAGGGAGTCCAGCACTCTTCTGGTGTCCCACCAGCACATCTGTTCGACAGCAGTCAGCTAGTCAGTGCCAAGAAGAAGCTTAAGAAGACTGGTGATCTAGAGGGTTTACAGAGGAGGAGAGGTAACATTTTAATTTCTGCGTATTTAATGTAAAATTTATTGTTATTAATTTAAAAATTGTAATGCACATCAGTTCATCTTTCAAATTGCTCTGTAGGAAAGTGTATGCTGTGATTAATTTATTATTAATGGGAAAATTGTTAAATCCTTTTTAGCTGAGAGATGCTGGCAACTCGAACACTAGGGCTTTTACGACAGAGCGTGGCATGCTTGTTCATTGGGAAAACACTTGTAAAATTGAGTCTAAGCTATACCATGGTAGACTAGATAGAAAATGGAGCTAAGTACTGTTGAATAGAATATTTACATATCTACTTACTGCCAGCCCTGTAAATACTCTGTTTCACCTGAGGATGCAGTGTTCTACTTAATAACAGAATAACAATAAGTTTTACATAGTTCTGTTTTTCATGTTAATGACTCGCTTTTTATCTTGCAATTTTTTATAAGGCACCTGTTGTGTGTGCAGTTTTATATACATCATAATATGAGAAATATAAATTCAAATCAATTAATGCCTGCATCAGCACTCTACCTGCTGCTCCATATCCCCTGACATGTTCCAAGTTTCTAAGTGGCTTCAGAAATTTGTCTCTTTGACAGACAGGTGCTTTATAGTCCTTACTCCTTTGAAAGTGCAATCCTGTATTCTTTCATATTCTCTTTTTATTGGGTCTTTTCTGTCTGGGCCCTTAGTGGAATGGACAGCATCTATTCTTAAAAGCAAAACAGATTTTAAAAAACATACTGTACAGTGTACAAAAATGAACTGGATATGGTTATGTCTTGATTGACAGATGCTGCACAAGTTATGGGCCGTTGTATGTGAGGTGTTTAAACCATTGTACTTTATTATAATGCATTCTCTGGTTTGAAGATCTTGCCCACTTGTGGCTCTTCAAAGAGCGAAAGCCTTGATTTCATTTTTGCAGAAAACTAGTTTCAAATTTAGTGATAATGGAAGGGTTTGCCATAAAGAACTATCTCTGACTTCTTTGTTTTCATTAATATTAAAGGAAGACAGTTTTTTTTGTTTTTGTTTTTTTACTGTGCTGGGACTAGATGCTAACAAATACATGAACCCAGAGAATCAGGAAAATGCATGCTCTTGCAGTTGACTGTATTGTTGCTTCCCTCACTGTCATGTAGAAACAGTCGTGCAGTAGGTAAAATTAGCCTAAAATGCAGTTGGTAGGAATGGATTGCATAGTCTGGTACCTAAGACCTACTCATTACCTGAGTTCTATAGTAAAAAGAGAAAATGCAGTAAATGATTTCACTGTGTTGAATTCCTTGCAGTTTATTTGATTTTTCTGATAGCAAACTGAAAAGCCACATTGTTGAAAAAGTTTTGCTTCCTGATAGGAAGTTAAGTGGTTACGAAAATTACAATTGTGCATTTAAACCAGTTTTGACCTAGTAATAAGGAAGATTATTTAGAGGTTAAAACAGTATTGGAGCCACCATTATACTTACCTTATGGGACTATAACATTAATAGTATACAGGTACTTTTTGGTCCTTAGGAAATAAAACTTAAGACTGGTAAAATTTAGTGAAAGTAATACTGAAGGTCTTTTGATTTACTGCAGTGAGTTCCCCGATGGATGAAGTGCTGGCTTCCTTGAAACGTGGCAGCTTTCACTTAAGAAAAGTTGAGCAGAGAAGTCTCCCTCCTTTTCCTGATGAAGATGATAGCAATAACATCTTGGCACAGATCAGGAAAGGGGTGAAACTGAAGAAAGTACAGAAAGATGTTTTGAGAGAATCCTTTACAATTCTGCCTGATACTGACCCTCTGACAAGGAGCATCCATGAAGCATTGCGAAGGATTAAGGAAGCATCTCCTGAGTCAGAGGATGAAGAGGAGAGTTTGCCCTGCACAGACTGGGAAAACTAACCTGTAATTAAGCTACATTTAAAGAAAATATTTCTGCAACAATTTTTTTATAATAGTAGCAGCTAAGCCTCAGGTTGTGCATTCTAGGAGATGTAGAAGGAGTATGACTAAACTGTCTGATATCCAGTGTGGTAAATCATACCCATATGAATTGAGTATCAGTGAACTTTTCAAAGAATTTGAGGTTTATAATAAGGAAAACTTTTCTTAGACAATATGTTAGCCTTTTACTGTTCCAGTACTTCTGCTGACTATTGACAGGACTTCCAAAAAAAGCTCTGTTTGATTTAGTAAATTTGAAGGGACAGTTCCCAGTTTACCAAAAAATGTTTAAAAAGCAGCACAATCACTCTTATACTTACTTTATAATTATTCCTAGCCTTGTAAAAATTGGGGATGTCTTATCATTTCAGACTGAATAACTTCTAAGTGAAGGACAGTTAGGTTTGAATGCTGAACACACTGAAATCTCACGGGTTACCCTGTGTGACTGACTTCTTGACAGCTTGGTTTCAGTCTCTGAAATCTCTGACTTAATTGAATTTTCAGACTAAAAACAGTAAATATTCAAATACAGTTTATACTTCTGCTGTTAATATGAATTCCATGAACTTGCATTAATATTAAGCTACAGTGCCTGAAAGTACAGATATCGGACTTCAGCAGATGAAGTTAATGATTTCAGAACAAACCAAAAATTGGCAACACATCAGTTTTTTGAAAGTAATTGCTGCCTCAGTAGCACAAAGAGATTTGTGACTGCAGCAGCAGTGTAGGGCACTTCACTGTGGTGGTTCTCTTCTGCTACTGACACGTGAATGAATGAACTTGAGTATCAATGAAGGTTCCCACTAAACCTAAAATATGAGAAACCAGAGGTATAACAGTCTGTAAAGAAATTAAAAAGTTCTTTAGAAAGCCTATTTCAACAGAATGGAAGACAAATATTTGTAATTGTTGCAACACAGTTAGCAGTAGAGAGAAGATAACCTTTTTGAATGTTCACAATCCAACATTTCTGCCCTGGTTGGTTGTTACCATAGCTGGGGAGTGACTGTTGGTTAAATGCTACAGCTGTTAAAAAACTGATTCTGACTTAGCACATCATCTGCTGAATGTTCTTGTGATTATGAAATACTGTCTCAAGCTATTCCATTGGTACGGTATTTTCAAATTATAATACTTTAAACTTTCGGAAAGGAAAATAAATGCTGCCTTCATTTCCTCCTGTACTAGCCATGGCTACCCTAATGATTTTGTGCTGTTTAAATATGGCTTGCTCCTTCTATTCCATATCAAATGTACTGCTAATTTTGGAGTTGAAACTCCAGAAGTGGAGATGTGCTTAACTCTTGCTGAAACTCCTTGCAAAAATAATTTTGCTTTCATGTAGTTTCTTTCTACCCTTGCATACTGAAAACTCCCACTACTACAGCTTTTCAGAAATCAAGTGACAGCTATAAGAAAAGACATGTCTTGGAACTAAATTGGCTTTCTTAGTGCAATTATTCTAATTTCCTAGATAACAGCTCAAATTTAAAATTTGCATTTTGACTTTGATTTTTGTAACTCTATTTGCCTGTTTAGGATTTTGTTTGCAGTTTTTTGGCAAAACAAAAAGGAATTTTCTAAGACTGACATAATTTTTTTTAAAAATCTAATTGGTTCACCCCCTAAGCATTTTGCATTGGAAGTGCATCCTTAGATATCTTCTGTGGTCATTGCCACATGATATAAATGTATGTTTTCCTCTGCTATTTGCAACCCCTTAAAAGCAGTTCAGAATGCAGGATGAAAATCACTGCTGCACAGTCCCTGGTTGTTGTCTTCTTTTTACAAGTATGCATCCTGCTGAAATCCTGTGAAATCACTTGGACCTAAAAGCAGAATTCAGTGTCAGAGTCAGTGTCAGGAGTATGTGCTCCTTGTTCTTCACATATCTGGGACCTGCTTTCTCTTACCAATGCCGTATTTTATTATGAAAACAACCCCGGTTGCATTAGGTGAGATTATTTAATTCATAATAGCTTAGATTGAAAAATGGTGGTACAGAATAGCTCAGAAAATAGCTCAGAAATAGCTGTACTAACAGCTCTGAAAATAAAAATCATGCCCTTGCTGTGCAAGCACATGAAATAATTTGGGAGAACAGAGATTGAGACAAAGCCCTTGAAAACCTCTACTGAATAAATACTTTCCATATAGATGAGCATACTTGCTTGAAGATACAGACTGTTTTACTATTATTCATCATACAAGGGTAAAATAATGAAAATCTATTGTAGAAAATAGCAGGCTAGTATTTTTTGCTATAAGGTTATCCACTTTAATATTATGCTTTAAGATTGACCTACTGGTTTTAAATTTGTAAGCTCTACGCATGCCCAAAACAGCAGCATAGAGATTTTAAGTTAACAACATATTTATAAAAGTGTGTTGGCACAGATTTTATATGAACTATGCTTCATTATACTGCATCTGTATAGGCTAAATGTGATGCAGTTATTTGCCTTCCAAAATGAAGGCTAAATCTGATAGTTATGTATAGCTATTAAGTGCCAAAAAGTTCATTGATATATGTGGAGTATTAGCAGTGCTCATACTCAGGTGGTTTTATTAATTACTGAAGTTTGAAGACAAAACTAATAGTAACTAATTCTTGCAGGAGATCTAGTCATCTCTTGTATTGCCTGCTCTGTGAGTTAGCTTCTACAAAAAGTTGTGACTAACCTTTTTAAGAGCATTTCTTTCCAGACAGACACTGAACCATTTAAAAGATACTGAGGCAGTCTATATATTGAAGTAACTAAATATGTAGTAACTTCTGTTTGAAAAATCCAAGAGATTATTGGCTGTCAAAAGTATCCTGAAAATATCTATGTATGTGTACATAAGAGTGCACATAAATAACAATAGTACAGTTAGAGTACTGTAGATAATGCAGAGCCTGAGTTCCTGTCAGTGGTGGACAAAGTAGCAGATAACAAGAGAGCTTTTGTTCTCCACAGTCTTCTAATCCAGTATTTTGGCCCTCTTCAAACTCTAATCTGTGTTAACTGCCAGTAATATCAGAAGGCAAAAAAAAGACCTGGTCATGTGTGTGTTCTGGCTCCAGAGTCACTGTGTCATTACCCTGGGAGCAAAGAGAATCCTTGCTCAGTACACACTGCTCAGTATATTGCATGTCAGAATTGCCTAATATGTTGATCAGAGAATATTTGTACAGCCGTTTAGCTTTTCAGATGTTCCTTTTTCTTTCTTCCCAAACAGGTGCTTGACAGCCACCAACGTGCGAAAAGAAACCCCAGTTGAAGATTACTTTTCTTCTGCATTTCTGAGAATTCAGAGCCAGCAGTTATGACCATCAATTCCACAGGAGGCTTTCTTTGGCAAAGAAATAGTCTTTCTTTGGCAAATAACTCAGTACCTGGAAAAAAATGGCCTGAAATGTTAATTTCAGGTCACTTTTTTCTTTATTTGTTCAAACAAATTCTGGTTTGGGCAGAAAGCTAAGTTGTTTAGACGTGCATTTTATACTATCAAGAATGCCCAATTCTTAAGCACTTTTTATATTTGCGTTAGTAATGTATGGCCAGTTAAGTGAGGGGGGCATTTTGAGTTGGGAGACTACTTGCTCTTAGAGTAACCCTGGGGTTCCAAACCAGCTATAAAATGTCCCCTTCACTGCACTGAATATCTCATGTGCTTGAAAATTCAACTAAATGGCTCCCTGCAGAGAAGCTTGCTGTGTAGCAGTCTGATATTCCAGAAAGAGGAGAATTCCTAGTTGCACTACAGTAGCTGAAATTCAGTAACATGCAACTAAGACTTTTTTCTTCTAAGCTTGAAGAAGCTTATGTCAGTATGAAAAGCAACAAGTGACCACAGCACAATGAGAAATAGGAGTTGAATTCAGTACATATTCAAGAATGTGTTTGTTTCCATCATGATACATTTAGCAAGACATAGTGCAGCACCTTTTTAGAAGGTCATTTGTAGTCTGACATCTTTTTAAAGTAGACATTTTCATGCTTTTTTAAAATAATATTTAGCTATGCTGAACCAAGTTAGTTATACTTTTATCATTTGTTAAGAGAAGCAATATTTTGTAATTTCATACTTAAAAATATTTTTCTCTTTTGGTTTAAAATGGCTTTTAATTAGTCTAAGCAGCCTTCTTTAAAAAAGATCAAAGCACTTAAGCATACTGATAATTCAGTTGTGAAAATCATGCTATTCTTGCTGGTTTTCATTATTCCCTTTAGTGGCTGCGAAAATGTTTGTATTTCATACCCAAAAGCCTACTGGCTGAAAAAAGTTTCTTTTGATTCTGACTGTTTTATTTTTAAAAGGAGAGTTACAACTTCCTCTGCAGTGAATACTTAGGAGTAGTCCTAAACCTCATGACTAATGGCTGCAGGCAGCTACTCTTACAATACCACAGTACCAAGAGGTGTGTCAATACAGAGATACAAGTAGCCTTGTACCACCTAAAAACCTCATGTGGTATTAAAAATCAGCCCATTAAACTTCTAGGAAAGCTGAATTTTCACTAGCATTTTGTTTTTACTAGCGTAACATACACTGTGTTTGAGAAATACACAGTCCCTGTCCTTTGTGTTGTGTGGTCCATTCACCGTTCCTCTTTTGACAGATAAACTACTATATGGGGATCTGGGTTCTTTTAAGTGGAGTTACTCATTGCTGCTGTCGTGTAATGGAACACGTACTGTGTTAACATTTATAACAGGGGATTTCACGTCTTGCCGTTTACTTACAGAGAGAGGAGCAGGAGACCTTACCTTAGCAATAGGCTGTGTAATCTAAAGGAACCTCAGCTCTGGGACCCTTCAGTCTATTGAAGATGTTTTGCTGTGGCTGTCCAAAAATTAAAGCTCTGTCAAACATCTCGAAAGGATTTTCTTAACCATGTTGCCTTACTTACAAAGTTAGTGAACATTGATTTTCAAAGCACCTGCGAGCAGTGTTACTGTAGAGTTGTATCGATTTTGCTGTATTAGTTGCCAGGTCTCTATTTTTCAGCTGTGTGAAACACCTGATACTGGCTTTCCACAGGCCTAAAACTACATGATGCTTTTTTCTTAAACTTATTCTCTGAATTCTGAGTTACGTGGTATGGTTGCGAGCTGTCTGATGCTGTGTTCATGCATCAACAGCAGCAGTTTCAAGGTTCATCATAATCACTCAACACTGCCTATACCATTAGCTGTTTTGCTCTACATTTGTTTGTACTTTCAGTCACACTACACATTAAAACCAAGGTAATCAAATAAATTTTTAGCTGTAGCACAAAACAGAGCTATGATGTAGAATGGTAATTCACATTATACATCTCATCTGAAACTTAGTGCTAAATTAACAGTGGTGAAAGACCAACTTTTTTGTCCATTTTTTTCCTGTTTTTCAGCCTGCAGTTTTATTCCTTGGAGTATGCATACAGAACACTAGCAAAATTTCAAGCCGAGGAAAAATAGTGTAATTTTAAAGTATTTGTGCAGTGGTTCCCTTGCACAACACGTTTGTCTGCAGTTTACCACTGTGTTGTTATCTGAATAGCTCCATGCTGTACTGTACTACAGTTTCCAGATATGTTTGCCATGTGATCTGTCATCTTTGCCTTGAAAAATGTGTGCATGATTGATGAAAATTATTCTCCTTAAACAGTTTCATATTTAGCTGAAACCTTAGATTTCTGTAGTAGCTTAGTCTAAATAGAAATGGAGCATGTATTTTATGGGCACACAAAAAGTAGTTGTTACGCTGAGCATAGCAGTATATATCAGTTCAAAGCTGCCATCTTCTGTGTGGAAAGTGAATGGGGGTTTTTTCCACATCCTGCTAAAAAAAATAATAATCCTGAATTTAAATCTCCATGAATCACTAGGTGTCACAATTTCACATAATTTTCACTTTGATATAAAAATTGTGCATATGTAGTGTACACAGGCTAATGCATAGAAGGTAGCATCCTCTGTCATGTGAGATTTTCCAGGGGGTGGCTACCACAGAAAATGGGGAAAGTTTAGTATATTTACAAGAAACTTTGGGAAATTATGACAGTCCTGCGTTGAGGTCAGTTCCTCCACAGCTGAGAAAAGCTGTAATAATTGTGTTGGTCTGTGAGAAAACTTGGCAAGCATCATTAAGGAAAAACACGTAAACATGCGCAAGGAAAAAGAGCCTCCATAAAAAGACCTGCCTATTGATATTTTTCATTTTATTGTTGTGGCTGCGTAGCTCTGTTGCTAGTTATTTATCTTAAGTAGTTCGTCAGCTTTTGGGCTCTTTCCATTTTTAGAAACTTCTTTCTTTTTTCAAATTAAAAGTTTTACTATGGTGTAACTGATTCAGTGAGGTAAAGATTTGGAATGCATAATGTTTATTGTACAAATGCTTTTGTAAGGACCGAAAAATCTTTTTTGAGTGGGAACAAGAAACTTAATACGCTACTAGTATTTTAGTTTCTACTAAAACAACCAAAATGTGAGGTGAACAGCAATAGTCTTTTGTTCAGAAATGGAATTTGTGTCAACAAGAATTTCATGTTCTCATTCACGGAGGTTCCAGATCCTTTACAAATGACCAATAGTCTTACTCACTTTACTGTATTTTCATGTTAGCTATCTGTCTAGGGTAGATGAAGGCTTTTTTATTTTTCTCAAACATCACTTTTAAGTTTTGCCTGTTTTTTGGTTTTTTTTAATCTGACAGTCTGCATTCTACACCAGACACTTGTAAAATAAATTAGTATGATTATATATTGTGTTCTTTTGTGACTGAATTGGGGATAGAACTCAACATACTTCACTACATTATTTGTAAAGAATCATTTTGAGTATAAGCACTATATTCTGTACTGTTTAATAATAAAGTAATGATAGATGCATTATTGAAGATGCAACTTATTGAGAAGAGGCAGAAACATTATTGGTTAATGTTACCCTTATTCCGTTTGTTGCACTGAATTTCAGGAGTGTAATTTGTAAATCAAGTTTGCTCATATGTGTAATCAGATTTTATTTTCATTGTAATGCTTATGTAATTAAATTACCTGGATGGATTTCTGGTAATGATTCCATAAGCATGGACAATATGTTGTTGATGTTTCGCACTACGGAATTAACGTTAAGAACAAGCAAAGCTTCTTGCAAAGAAAAGGAGTAACAGAAGCACCTTACTGGGAGAGCATGTTGCATGATTTCAGTGCTCTTGGAGCTGACTGACAGTAGGTCATCCTAAACTTGACTGCAAATTGCTCTTTGGTGTAATAAGCACATCAACATACTGCTCTCAATGCTATCAACACAATGGCTATTTTTAACCTATAAATATACTGTAATTTAAGTTTTCCTACAAAGTGAATTTATATTTAATTGCTGCCTAATACATGAATACTTAGAATTTTTAGGAGGGTCAAGGGAGGGAGGGCGGGCATGCCAGTATATTTGTGGGAGGGGCTATTGCATATATGGGTCTTTGTATTTCCCATTCAGTTTGACTGTTAATCCAAAACTCACAGCTCTGACTGTGGTGAATCTGCAACCTGACATTTATGTATTTTTATTGTGATTCAGGTCTTCTATATTCTGTGGCTCAGAGCTTCAGAATTTGACAGAAGAGGTCATCTTTCCATTCTCAAATGTGAATGCTCTGTACCTCTGATATGGAAAATGACCAAGCAATGAATTTTATTCTGCTGAGTTTTTATTATTATTGTGTAGAGCATTATCTAAAGCTCATTAACCAGTAGTATGTCCATTGGAAACAAGTAGAAAGGATGAAGACTGTTTTGGTGCATATAGTCCAAACTCTGCAGAGACTTTATTCCAGAGACTGTCACCTATCCAGGAATTAGTTTGCCATAAACTAGTGTTATTTTCAGAGTATAAACATAGTTTTGACTTCTGAATTGGTAAATAGGTGTTGGGTATTGGGGATATTCACTTAACATCTTCCAGCGTGTTGTTGCTGTTGCTGTATGTTTTGAACTTCATTTTAAGTGTATACAAATACATCATCATAAAAGGAAAGCTTAAGAAATACAGATGGCTGCAAGATGTCTCACATGAATGAAGCCAGTGAAGCTTAATGAAACTAACTTCTTTGTTAAGCCTGTTGAATAAATAAGAAATAATCAAAACAAAATTTCCATTCACTAGCTTTGTGCAATATTACTATTATTATTATTAGACTCAGACACTATTAGCACATTGTGCTTGGCTTTAAAAAAGTTCATTAACTCCATTATATTCAAAAAGACATATTAAATGCATATTTTATTGTAAACAACTCTGCAAATTTACTATGCCTGAAAATGCTCAGTTATAAAGTATTAAGCACAAGTATGTTAAAAAAAAAAAGATTAAGAACTAAACAAACATTTCTAGCAATACCTAGAAACTAAAAAAGTTTTAATTGTCTGCTTCTTGGTCTTTTTTCTTTAGTGCAGCTTTTCTGCAATGCAAGTTTATTGCTGTGTATTTCATAGGATTTTATTATCATGATTCAGAAATTTAAACCTGTACGCAAAGTACTGCATTCACCTTATTGTACATGCGATGTAACATCATACTCACAGTTTTGGTGCTTTAAAATTATTCCTCTTTTCTTTATTAAAGGATATTTATTTGACCACTGTCTTGGTTTTAACTTTGATTATGTACTAGCATTAAAAAATTATTTTTTATACAGTTTCGTTCCCACAAAAAACAATTTCATATCTAATTCATTTCAGTTACCATTGTTATTCTTGCAACTCCTCAAATTGCCTGTTGTGGTTCAATGGTAGATGGTTGCATCTGAGCTATATTGCAGCATGGAATACTTGTATTTAGGTAGCATCTTTGTTAATGAAGCCACATGAACAATTTAGGTATTGTAGAACCTTGCTCCTAAATAATGCAGGGTAGTTGTGCTTAATTACAAATACACCCACTTACCATCTCTTGATTGAAAGACAAACACTCTGTGAAAAAGGGTAGAAGTTTAAATACAGAAATGTTAAGAGCTTAGCACCCTTATTAGACTTACCAGGTCCCTAACTCGAGTTCCTCGATGTCTGTGGATAAGTTCTTCCTTTTATTCCTCTAGCCATTTTTTGTTATTGTTTATGTAGACATAAATCTTGCAGAGAGGTGTCTTTATATTGTATCTCTTTTCCCTTTTGCTTCTCTGTTTTTGGCGCAGTGCAGGTCAGTTCTATTTCTAGCTGGTTCCTTAACATGAGGAAACCAAAACCCAATGTATTTTTCGAACAGGAACTTTTTAGTGCCATTACAATCTTGATAAAACCAGGAAAATGACATTTGCAAGAGCAACATGAAACCAACTTTGTATTTGCAGTGCAAGTCTACATTGCGCCATGTTTTACACAAAATCCAAGGCCTGTCTGGCTTTGGTTTTCTAGTGTTGTTTTTTGTGCTGGGTAGTAATGACTCTTAATTTTGGTTTATGGCAGAACATGTACAACAAGTAGGAAATGTGTTTTGAAATAAGCAGTTCTTTGATTGTTGCCAACTTAAAAGAGAGTTCATTTGTGTCTGAGGTCTGTTCCTAAAGCTCTGGCAGTGTGTGACCTTGACGTGGATGCCTGCACAGGTTTTGCTCTGCAGAACAGACTGATGCACCACCAGCTGGTTCGGCTTGGCACTGGCTTCAGTAGATGAGTAGATGGTTTTTTGTTCTCCACAGTATCCATACCAGTTGGAAGTGAATTTAGTGTATGCATCAGGATTGCAGATGAGCGAATATATCTGTAGGCAGACTTGAAAGGCTGTGGTATGCCATGCAGAGTAAGGCCTCTTGTTTGTACAACACAGAACATGAAAGATACGTGTAGAACCATTGTTTATTTTTTTCCTGTTTGTTACATGTCAGATGTAAATCAAAGATACATTGAAAAGATATATTCACTGGGCCACAGTGCCTCTGAAATAAACTACTGATCCATGCAGGGTTTGTCTCTGTTCCACCATTTAATGCTCAACAGAGGCAGTAGGTACAAGAGAAAGAAGTAAAAATGGAAGGTGTGTTTGGCAGACGTTGTTTTCCAAAACCTATGAACAGTTCCTTTTCTGAGCAATTCTTACTTCTGCTTCCCATCATAGGAGAAGCCCATTTTAGAGGCTTCATTCTTCTTGCCATAGGAGGGGGCTTAGGGGACTCAGAGGGAGGGACTACCACAGTATCTCTGAATCTTGGGATCAGCAAGCCACCAGCTTGTCACTGCCACCACTGCAGCTGGAGCTTTATGCTCATGTAACAGATCACTGTCTAATTCTACTGTTACAGAGTTGTGCCACTGTGATTTTACTTTTTGTAAAGGAAGGTTATAATGTCCGTAAAAATGGATAAAATGGTGTCTTTAAACCTCAGATGTACCATGTCAGCCATTTGAATGTTACAGTCAGCACTTGGCTTACACAAACTGCCCTTCAGCAGAAAACCATCCCAGAGGTGTCAGCTGGAAGCTACATCACCATCACCATGTAACCTACCTTGCTCACAGAAGTGCTGCAAGTCTCTGTCCAACTCTCCATCCTGCAGAATTGATCCCACGACGGAGCCTTTCTGCCCTTTCCCTCTTTGCACTAAGATTCTCAGTCTATTACTTTCTCTAAACTTTATGCAAATCTTCACCACAGTCCTGCTCACTGTCCAGATTTTCATCAGCTCAAAGACAGCACATCTCCCTTGAACTGTTGCCTCCAAAGGAAGGGCTGGCAGATGAAAACAGGCAGAGATTACTCTCTGTGCTGTTAAAGCTGCTGCCTGTGTTATTGCTGGGGATCACTAATCAACCAAAACTTTGGAAAAGAAAGAACCTAAACCAAAACAAAAGTTATATTCACATGAACACAGTATCTGCTGTCTTACTCCTTTATTCCTAATGTAATTGTGCTGTCTGGGGATATTTGTTGGAGATACTTGTGCCACAGGTAAATCATCTGTATTGCTTTCTTGTCACTCTTTCCTCACCATGGAATGCAGCTTGAATTCTCTGAGATGTCTCACTACACCCCATATTGCTTACATAAGACTAAGCACATTCAGTCTTTCAAACAAAAGTCACTGTTTACTTCATTCTTTCATATTAACAACTTTTCTAATTAGCATCACATTCCCTCTGTACATTACTGTTAAAAGTCACAGGAATAAGGAAGATTGAAGAATCATGCAATTCATACAAAGCACTTATGTTATCTATACTTTTTCTTCCTCAGTATTTTATTTTAATCCCGTTCAATTTCAGTAAGAGTGTAACTGAGTTCTTAGCATACAAAATCATCAGTGCATGCTCAAACTGCCATGCATGTTAAAAGCACAATTTAAACACCGTAACAGACGTTTGTGAATCAACTTCTTTTGAAGCACCATAAAAGGATGGCCTTTATCCCCCAACATGCACTTGCTGTGAGTAAAATGACTGTTGGAGTGGAGAGAGTCCTGTGAAAACAGTTTGACAGAGAAAGCACTGCACACTACTCTTGGTTTCTGTTAAAACCCAAAACACCAAAGTCTTGAATTGGCATTATAATATAATATTGATAGTATTAAAAAATAAATTAAAAAAAATCACACATCCTATGCTTTTGTTGATGGCATACACATATTTTTGTCAATCTTGTAGTGGTTTCCTAAAGATTTCTGCTGCAGAAAAGGCTTCTCTTAATAGCAAAGTTGAAACGTAAGGTTAGTACTTCTCCTCCTGCCCAGCACCACTGTATGAACAAATTTATTTCCCCCACTTCTTAACAATGTTATATGTGTCCCCTGACACACCCATACCTTGCTCTGTCACTCAGCTCTAAGTCAAGCTGTGCTCAGTAAGTCAGGCTGTTGGCTTTTGCAAGGTCTGGCCATTTGTGGGCCACTCCATCAGTGCCTGTGGCCAGCAGACAGGGACAAAAAAAAAGCAAGTGATACTTGAGGGTGCCTACTCTTATTAAGCCATTCTGGGAAAATATCAGAGGACTGCAGAAATTGTCCTCAGCCAAAGGTTGCATTAGTTGGAGCAAATCTCTGTTCAGGAGATCAGGTTTGTCACTTTTCAAAAAAAAAAAAAAAAAAAAAAAAAAGAAAGAAAAAAAAAGAAAAAAGAAAGAAAAGTGTCTATTTGGGCTGTTTTCAGGGAGAACATGAGCCGCACATTGCCTACCAGGGCACGCTTTGCTTAGATTTGTGTACAAAATAACATGTATTATATTTAAATACTCAAAAGGAGTTACATTTCCAAGTTAGTGCTAGGTCCCATATTGCAGAAAACCCCAACCATTCAAGTATTCAGCTTTTAATCTCCATTTGCAATAAGAAACTTTGAACAGAAACTTTGTGTCCCAGACAGCATTTGCTGAGAGTGCACTGTCAGCCATCCGGGATAAACCTGGGTTCTGCTCCCAGCCATCAGCTGCCTGAGACAACTACAGACTCCCTGCCTTTTGAGGCCCACATGAATGAATTTCCTGCAGTCCTTGCTGGGTGCTCAAGGTTGCAGGGATGTTTCTGAATCAGGAGGTGCTTGGTACTGTCAGTAGTACCAGCTTGGCTAAGTGGTTGAACACAAACTTTAGCTTCTGCTCCCTTCCCACTGGAAGGAGCCTAGGTGTTCCCCAAGAGGATACTACAATGTCTTCTGTTAACCCATCAACATTGCAAGAGCAAGCTGTGAAGTTTCAGTAAAAAAAACCACCCTGAAATACTAAAAATTTCTTCAGTCTGTCAAGACCTTCCAGCTGGTGAAGGCCTGATCCCTTGACACGCCACTGTCACCACCTAACTATTTTTCATCCAGCTGCATGCCAGCCTTAATGCCACGTAAGACCCAGCACTGTGCTTCTGGGGGCTGTGCAGCTCCGCTTACAACTGCCTTTAGTAGTGGGCCCCTCTTCTGGTGCAGCCCCTCAAAAGGGAGACTTGAAATATTATGGCAAATTCCACAGCCACCTAGCAGCTATTGTTAGCTGTAAAACCAGCCCCAAGGGCTGGTGGATCTGTTTGTTCTTATCCCATAAGTGAATCATCCTCATTGCCAGGTTTAGAGAAGCTATTCCATGTTTGGACACACCAGTAGTTCCAGTGCAGTTGCTTGCTCACAGAGCTGACCATTGCTGTGCTCTCTGAGACCTTTTTCCCTTCTGGATTTTAGATCCTTATGTCCTTTTCACAGCTTCAACACTGCAATTTGCCCCAAGTGTCAAAATTCTGTTAAACTCCTCTGAAATGACAGCACTGTTTGCCACCTGCCTGACTTGCTAGTCCAGACTGTCCTGATGCTGGATTTCCCAGCCTGATTCGGGTTCAGAGAACTGCTCTCATCTTTGTACTCATTCTCTCATGGAGGTTTCCAAGGTAGCTGTAATTCCTTTGCAAAAGATCTATCACCTATCCTAGCTGATGACAGAAATCCTCTAGTTTGGGGAACTTCTGCTGGCAGACCTAACACATTTTTGCATTTTGACTTGAGGAGTTACATGTGCCTTATAGGTATTTTCTACTTGTGCAATACAGTCATCATCATTGGAGAAGAGCATGAAAACTCATGTCTTCTGAAAATAATTGCATTGCTGTCTTTTAGACAGCTCTGATTCAAGGTACTTCCTACTGGCATGCCTCAGTAATGCTTGTTTAGAAGATCCCCAATGCCTCACTGAGGCTGAGATGTTCATGCACAACAGTCAGCACCTCATACGCACAGGTATCTTTTATGTGGGTGGGTTTTGGGTTTTTTTGGGTTGCTGATGTCCCTGCCTTCAGCTTGACACTGAATATTTATGTTTCTCATTCCATAAGCAGTTTAGGACTTATATTGACTGTAAACATGTTTAGTTGTTCCATGTTATGCAAAAGAAAAGAAGACAGAACAAAAGGAAAAATGCAAGAAATAGAGGATAATGGAAGTTTTGACTTTCAAATGGTAACAATAACCACCTCAAATAACCGCCTCACACTTTCTTTTCAAAGAGCAGCTTATATCAAATCAACATATTACTCTGCTTCTTTAAGATATGCGGAATAAAATTTCCCCTTTTCTCTCCCTGCATGCAAAACTCGAAATGTGCAAAATGCTCTGGAGCAGTTTTGAAGCAGCAGCTTCTGAAAAAAGGAGAGCAAGCCCTCCTGTGTTGCTTCTGGGACAGACAGCAAGTGCAGCTGGCAGGGAGCAGCAGAGAGGCTGGCAACAGGGACTAGATGCAAGATGCTCACACAGAATACTACACACAAAATACTACTTGAGTCACTTAGCTACATATTTCTATCCTGGCTCCTCTCACTAAGTGAAAGTCAAAGAGAGCTGTACCTTACACTGAGAGATTTCTGGTTCCCATTGCTGCAGATTCCTGAGAAAAAAAACTGCTGGAATTATAAAAATAACCATATATTCAGATGTGGACAAAGTAGATTTAATTTTTAAATTCCATCCACAGGTAAGGGCTGCGATCTTTCTCCTGCAGGCAAGTACAGGTCATTTTGCTTCACATTCCTTTTGTTTTGTTTAGACACAATTCCACTAACCATTTAACAAAATACAAGCCAGACTCAGAGAATTTCAAAGGTCTTGTTCCCTCTCTGCAAGTATCTGCATGACCATATTTAATTCAACAGGAGGAAATCCATACACACAGATTATATTTACACATACCTTGTCAGTGTAGCTCTTCCTCTCCCCTTAGCACCTGGATGCATGGTATTGTTTGTGAAGGTCCTTAATTCTGCCTCCTTCTTGATCTACTGGGAAAAAATCCTTCTTCTTCAAGAATTACCACAGAAATGCAAGTTCTCTTCCAAGAAAATGTCTATGTTGCTATTCTCAATCTAATGGAAGCAAAAGCAGCTGACACACTGCTAGATCCATGCAGTGAGATGAGGCTTGGATGAGAGCAGATGAGAATCCCCAAAGCAGGGAACTACTTCCAAGTCAAAAGAAAGAAAAAAAACCCCAAAACGCCAGCTCAGATCTCCATTACACAAACATCACAGGTGATAGGAACTGATGGCAGCAGAAAACAGGGAGCACTGATGGCTAATACTGGTATCAAACCTCTAGAGTTGTGAAGGTAAAAGTCTGAAAGGACATGGGGTTTGCAGACTGTCAGGACTTCAGCTGTGCTCATGAAACACAGCCCCAGTGCTGACCTTGGGAAGCCTCTAGCAATCAAGAGTGGAGTTTTGGGGCAAGCTCAAATGTGCTCAATGTTAGCATGATGTGAGCACCTAAGAAAAGTGAGATCCTTTCAGGTGGTTTGTCATTCCCTATGCAAACCATTCCTGCCTATTTTACATCTACTCAAGGGCTCCACATTAGGGAATATTTTTGAAATCTGTTTCCCCCACCCACCCCGAATTTAAAACACCTTTGACAGTTACTCTCCTTCCAATGCCTTTATCTGAAAATGCTAAGGATTGCCAGATATATTGTTGTGTCTGAGCTCTGCTTATGCAAGACCCAGCAATGAGGGGGAAAGTAGGTGTATCGTGTTTCTTTGGTCCTAGGATGAGCTGCCAGCAGTGCAGAAGCAGTACTGACTGCTACAGGTCCCTGAGAGGTTGTGGTGGGCAAGCTATGAGACCCCTTATGGTGTGAAAACCCACTTTTGTCTATAGCATCTAGAGGTATTGAGACATTGAGACTCACACCTGCTTTCTGGCTAGGCATGGCCAGAAGAGTGGACATGAGCTGAACTGACTCTGCGACCTAACAAAAAACTCCGCTCGTTGTTCCAAATCGTTTAACACAATGGGGAAAACTCATCCAACTTGTCTGAAATACGTGGAGTAAAACAAGGAACTAAGGCTGCTAAGCAAAACAAAAGATTTCAAATAATGTGTGTTATTCCGTGATATGGTCTCTGCTTAGCACTGTTCAGAGGTAGTGCACAAATGCAGCATTACTAAGAGAATGTAAACAAGACAATTTGAACATTGCTTAGCAGAGTCAGATCCACTTTCTGAAAAAGAAATCCCAATGAATAGGTGTGCACTAAACTGGCATGTTCAGTTCTGAGACGGAATTACACACATTGGGATGGAGTTTCTCAACAGTATATTTTAATTGTCTTCCGACAACCAGATCTAATCTCTAATTAGATCTATCTTTGGCCTTAAGATTTTTGCAATTAACCAAGTTAAGTGCTTTTACTAACACCCACAGCTCTGCAGAGAATTAAGATCTGCAACAGTTTTCCGTTCCTCTCTCCACGCGGCATTTCTGAAAAATGGCTTTGATTTTGACTTTTGAATGCAGTGTTCACAGAGTGCTGTTCAGCAGCCACTTCAGTACAGAATATATAAGACGACAGAATGAAATGAGGTTTAACCTCTTACTAAAGGCAAACCTGAAGTTAATCCCCAACTGGTAGAAAAATGAGCAGAAATCAGAAACCTTTCACAACTGACAACTGAAAAGACACATCCCAAAAGATTTATCTTTAATTGATGCATTGTTAATTCTAGGGTTTTCTTTAAAGGAATTATCCTGGGAATGCCACCGATAGCGTTAAATGATACTTATTTGTGTAACAACTGGTTTAGCCCTTTATTTATTGATTTATTGATTTATTTATTTATATTTTACCTGAAAATGTATTTTCTTAGAGACCTTATAACAGCATTTCTGCATTATCAATTCATTTCTTTCTCCTCTTTCCTGGATATATTGGCCAGGAAAAGGAACTCCCAGTCTATAATGGACAGTTTAATTCACACGTTTTACTTTGTCCACATAGAAAAATGCAATTTCTAGATCATTGAGGCATATGGATTATGAACAATACACTCCAAAAATTACCTATCCAGACGGGGATATACTTACAAGAATCTTTTATGTCAAAGTCAGGATTTCACAACATAACACGCTAATGCAAAATCCAGTAGCACCTAAATGATTAAGGTAGCTGCTGATATCACTTGCACATACTCGAAAACTATTCAAGGAAGAAAAGAAAAAAAAGAGTAGTACATTCCCCAGAGATCAGCAAGTGTATTTCAAAATAATTGTGGGTATGATTTCCTTTTTCTCTCAGTTTTTCAGTTTTGTTTTGTTTTTTTGTTTTTTTTTTTGTTAGTTTTCTATTTCTGTATTTCTGTGAGGCTTATGGTAATTCTTTTGTTGGGTGGTTTTGGGGGTGGTTTTTTTGGGTTTTTGTTTTTCAAGACTGTAGTTGCCATGTAACAAATTATAGACAAAGTGACTGTTCTCCCCTCCAGTGCAAGTACTCAGTCATGTTTTCAGGCCATAGTACTGAACACTGTTTTCTTGTATACATATTCCCATATGTTCATTAAAGATAGATACAATGTACAGTACTTGTCTCTGGGACAATAATGTTTCAAATGGGAAAACCTTTACCTTAAAACAGAAGTGAAGAGGCTACAGAAGGTATAGCCACCGAAGAATGAACTTTAGATCACAATTTCTAAACACTTGCCTACTGTACATAAGCATTAAAAATAGTTTTAGACATAGGATTTTATTTATATGTGCACGTATGTCCACCTCATCCCATATTTATGTTTGGCAACTATTTGGGAATTCAAAGGTGCAGCCCTCAGTAATTGTATTATTTAAAAAAAAAGAAATGAAGCTTATCTATTCTATGAGAAAAAGAAATTCTCAAATATCAATTTCCAATTTTAAATTTAATTTCAATAGGAAAATATTAAAAATGTGCACATCTAAATTTTTCCATGTTCTGTATATACATATGTGTGTGTACTTATACATAGAAATGCTCATGTACCACACATATTCACAAAATTTAAGTGGAAATATTTCTGTCCACTATTTTTCCCACACATATGACATCATATCTTTAAAAATGTCAATAATAGTATCATTAAAAATAATATTACATTTATTTGATCATTATGTTTTTTTTATTCTTTCTTCATCCTTATTATGTCCACTGAGCATTAACAGGCCAAATTCTCCTTGCACTTCCACGGATGTTATGCCAACGGAATGTTGCTGACATCACATCAAGGACACATCTGGTTTACAGCAGCACAAGTGACAGGAGAATCAGGCCCAAATATCCCCAGGAAAATTAAAAACTGGCTGTATCTGCTCATATGGACCTGATGAAGATATACACACTACTGTCTAAAATCCCCTGAATGATTAACATGTAGCTCACCACAAAGTTTTCAACCAGTAGCACAATGAAACAAGCTCCCCCCACCCCTTTAATAAATGTGAGAAAATACCCTAAAAAATATGGAGAAAGCGTAAACATTGTGTATATTACATACCATATAATACATGACAGTTTAGCATTTAAACTAAGCCACTTCCCTGACTAGTCAGGGGGGACCTGATAAATCACCAGTTAAGGGAAAAGAAAAAGGTATTTTAGAAATAAAGCATGTCTTTCCAATATAAATGACAACCTGTGTGTATTATATGGTATATACACACAGTACATACATAAAAACAAACTTATCTTTTCTAGTTTTGAATATCAGTCTCTAAGTGAAGAAAACTGTGTTGTACAAATTTAATAAGCAGCTAGATTCCATGTTTAACACTCAAATTAATTTGGGGAGCAAACAAAGGTTCGTGCATCTTTCAACTCTGAGGTCTGACACTCATTCATACATTTTTAAAAAGCCCTCTTCAGCATTACAAGCAATTTATGGCAAGAATGCACTGTGATGCAAGACACATGACAATTGGCTTACCTTTCAAAGAGTTGGGTTTTTTTAAATAAATCTATTATATAAAGAAATGTGTGTTTGCCAAAAGTCTGTTAAAATTACATCAAAACAACTTTAAAACCTGCTCACTGAGAATAATTGAATTCAATGTCCTGTTTTTAAACACTTAGTTAACAGTTCAGAATATTGCCTGGTGTAGTTTTGATAAAGATGTGATATGAAGACCCATAAAAGAGTAAACATGTCTTCAGTTCAATTTGCTATGACAACAAAACTTTTTGTTGAAGAAGAAACAGCCTTTTTGGCTAGACACGTTCAGTGTATGAACAATCCCTTGCAGTAGCTCTATGCCCTTAATGAATCTGTAACAAAACAGTGCTCCCCATAAGCCATTATTCACAGAACCCCTATTCCATGTGACATTCTGAAAAAGTCTCCTGCAGAACAGGGTAACAGCAAATTGAACATTCAATATAAGTATCAAGGCCAGAAAACAAACAACTGGCCATTCCTTGTTATCTGTGCAGGTCAAACTTTAAATTTTAAATTTACATTTAAAATTATCAGGGGAGTTTGGGCTTTTTTTTTTCCTATAGGACTCACCTTTCATCACTGGTTGGCTTCAAATTTTAGTTAAGTGGAAGATACTATCTCACTGTAATTACATGGAACTCATATTAAAAACTAAACCTTACATTGGACAATATTGTAGAACACCAAAGTAAGCTCCATAAAGAAACACAGTATCTTCCAGTATATATGTATAGCTATAAAAAAAAAATCAAAAAACCAACCAGCCAACCAACCCCAAAAAAACAAAAAGGAAGAAGTTTATACAAGCAGTTATAGTAAATTTTTTTCAATTAAAGATGCAACTCTCTCTCATTCCTGGCAAGAATAAATTGGTTCCGGCACTGCTTCTCCACAGTGCAACATATCCTGAGAAATTATTAAGAACAACAAAATACAGGGCTGTCATCACTAAGTTCTTGCACAAAATACAGCATTTAAATATCTTAAATAAAACAGCCAATAACCTATATTGTATCTGTCACAAAATGGGGTGTGTCCTGGGACACTGCTAATTTCTCCATCACTGATAATTAGAAAAGAATTGCATTCAATTATTGTTAATAACTTTCAAGTTTTCTGTGGCCAATATTGTAAAAGGAGGTAATTTTTAATTCAAGTTTTTTGTTTGTTTGTTTGCTTGTTATTTTTTTCTTCAACTGGCTACAAGCTGAGTTCTAAATTTTATGTTGAATTACAAGTCAAATTTAAAACTATCCCTCTCAGAGGAGCATTTTCTAATTTTGTGCAACTTTGATGCAGAGCCCAACACAGTCCTATGAAGAGAGACAGTGCATCTTTAAGCTGATTGGCACTGAAATCCCATTTTCTTTAACTGCACTCTATTAGCTTGGCCAAGTTATCTCGTAATTCTGTTAGTTCAAATATTTTTCCATCAAGAATTTCTAAAAGTGTCTTCAAGTTATTGCGAAAAGCTTCTTGCTCATTCTGACTTTTCTCCAGACGTTGCTCTAGATCAGACAGCTGTCCTTCGAGGTCTTTGTTTCGAATTTCTACTTCCTTCAGAGAAAATACATAACATGTTAATGTGATGTCTGCAAACACAAAGTAGTCTAATGTCCTGTTGGTACTCATGTGCTATTTTTGTCAAGTGCTTTTTGAAATAATTTGTAACACTTTATAGTTTTCACCAAGTCAAAACCAGAACCTGAATTGTTACTAGGATTGCATATGTACAGCCACTTCCTTAATTCTCCCATAATTATATGAAGGATGGAAAGTTTTGGAGAGGGACAAACTCTAGTCAGTGAACAAATGATGCAATTATTCAGGTATGTTTGCTTCCATCATTCAGAAATGTACTGCCTAATGAGAACATTCTCTCAGAGCTTATTTGTGTTCAAGTGTGCCTTGATTTAGACTACATGAGTTGCTCAAGGACATGGTTCTCCATCAAAAGTTCTCAGGCAAACATCCATCCAGAACACTGCTTAAGGGACAGAGGAACACCACCTTATTCCTGTCCTGCATTGCAGGCTTTGCATTCTAAAAATTAAGACAGGACCATAACGAGCAGGTGGATATAAATGTGAAGAGGAGGTGCAAGCTGCACCTCATGCCTCGCTGCACAGCACCCAGCTGTGGGAGCAGGGACAATGGGAGAGCCACGGCTGCTGAACAGCCTTGCCATTCCCAGGCAGGGGACCATGTTGGACAAAGCCCAGAGGATCTGACCCTGAGCCGGCTCAGTTCTCACTCACAAGGAGAAGCCCTGGGCATCAACCCCTGGGACTCCTCGCAGCTCCAGCTTGCACCTGATGGAGGATGGTGCCAACTGCTCTGCCCTGTGCAAGCCAGGTGCCCTCTCTTCAATCAAATCACAAATGAAACTGTCACCTGGGTCTGGAATAGCATATTGTTCTTTGTTCCATTCATTGCACACCTCATAAATTCATGCTAAATGTCGTAATTTCATTTACAAAACCCACTTTTAAAGGCAGCACAGGAACAGTGTGTTTAGTACACAATACATCCTGTACAGCCATCTCTGGAAAAATGCATAGTGAATGTATATGTATGGTAACATGTTTTTCAACACCTCCTCCCTTTACAGTGGCTTTGTGCCACAAAGCTTTAACAGTCCTGCTCTGAGATTTTACAACTAGTTTTACAGCAGCCAATGATCCCAGCATGAGCAACTCCTTCAGCCCTCCAGCTCTCTCACTGTTTTTGGTGTGATTCTTCTGTCACCCTCAAGGCTAAGAAATAAATTAATGTTTACTTTGAAGACATCTCAGCTAACTATAGAAAACAACCTGACCCATACAAAAAATACATTTGGTCATTCAAGAGTAACAGGTATGTAATGGCAGCCCTGCATCAAAGTCCACGGCCTGAGAAAGGAATTCCCTTGTGAGGGGTCCGATGGCAGCAATGATTGGGCACTGCATCCCTGGCCAGAGGAGGGATGGGGTGACGTGGCCAGTGCTCAGTTTCACTCTCAGCCTCTGCAGCAGGGGACAGTTCTGGGCCCCCATCAGTGGTGCAGGTGGAGACAGAACACCAGGACATTCGCTGCCTCAAGGTTGTGGCTGCTCGTGGAGCCAAGGGTTACAGCCCAACCAAACTGAAGGCCTTCCTTACTTCTTGTTTGCAAATAGACAAGTAAAAAACTATGGAGTTTTGGGCACTGGTCTTGAGCAGCCAGCACACCTGAGAGCAGAAATTACCCCTTGCTGCAGGATCCAGAAACTAATTAATTTGTTTAATACTGCATCATTTAGCTGCCAAAGCACTAAAAGAAGGTAACTGGATAGAACACATGTAGAAATTATATAGATAGAATACATACATGCTTACATAGTGAATAGCTACCCCACTGCTGCTACAAATGAAGAAGACAACTGGTTATAACCCAGTCATGCAAAGGCTCTCCTTCCTTGGGTGAACTGCCTTTCAAGCCAAATACTTACAAGTACTTGTACTTGTACTGCCTGGTGTGGTGATTGCCCAGGTTCAAGATCCTCTGAGGGCCAAGTGATTACAGTACAGGACATAAATGTGAAATCCAAGGTCCTCTCAGTTTTGCCAGAATAGCACAGTTCTTTCTTTAGCTCACAGAAAACTGATTGCTGATTTTCAATATTTGCTCATCCTGTCATTGTTTCTCTTCTGGTCACCAAATTTGTGTGGTCTAGGAAGTCTCCTTGCCACTGCTCTTACCTCAGAGATAACTTCTGTAAGCAGGCAAGCCAGTAATGAAATGGACCACTTTGGAACAAATCTACAGATACTTATATGGCTTTACATTGTGATATCTGGGCATGAACAAAGCATTCTGTTGGCCTGTATCTTGCACAGAAGAACACCTTACAGGTCCTTCTCAGGCATTTTTAATGAAATATGCCATGAGCTGTTGCTTTTAATTTCTGGGAAATGTTTCTTAAATTTACATTTGAACCTGAAGCAAATTTACCCTAAATTAGTATTAGTGCTTTCTGCAATGTTATTGCATTGTAAGTTCATGTCTAGCTCATCTGCAGTTTCCTGTTTCAAACCAGTCAACCTCAAAACTTGCTTCTTGATTCAAAGACGTAGAGAGGTCTCCATGTAATGTAATCTATCCCCCTAGATGTTTCCCTTTACTGGCCACTGATCTCATCCAACAATAAACTGACCTTTTGATATGTTCAGGCCCTTTGCAGAATGTATTTTGTACTTTATTTTTACCTTTGGTTTTTTCAAGCTCTTCTTTCATGAGATGTAATAATTTCTCATACTGCTTTCTCTTACAGAATAAATAAATTATTATTAGTTATATTTGTTGTTTGCACTGTAATAATCTTCTGCAGAATTCCGTGCAAGGATTGAATTAAAATATTCAAACCATACACAACAGCTATATTTATGAATCAGCCATATTAATAAAGATATTCTGACCTACTGTGAGAGTCACACTGATCATGACTCACTGATATGACTTCTCTACATTACTAACAAAATTATTAAAAAGGACCCTGATACTTAACCTTCACAGCAATAATGTATTGTTCTTAATTAAAGTTTGCCAATGATTGATATCTAATTAATTCCTAATATGTGTGTATCAGAAATGCAATACACCTTGAAATACTAATTTCTTTATATAGCATTCTCCAGAGAGGGTTTTTACCAAAATATTTTAAAGTTATATAATCCACTTGCAAAGCACTAGAAGGAAAAATAAAGTACAAGAACATCTAAGAAGCACAAGAACATCTAAGAGTGAGAGAAACAGATATGAGCCCTGGAGAGAATCACTCTGAAAATAAATGATGAGTCAAGTAAGTCAACAGATTTGTGACAGTGTGAATCTTTGCAGATTCATATGACAGATGCAGGGTGAAATGGCTCAGAGAACACCAGTATAATCAAAGCCTGACAATTACAGCAAAGCACAGAGTCAAGATCTTTTTCCTGGGCAGCATCAGGGCAGTAATTATGATTAAGCTTAATAAAGGTACCTTTTAACTAGATGCCAAGTGATCCTTTAAATTTACTTGAATAGAACCATATAGGACTCTTTCCAAAAACTGATGACTTACAATGTGACATATGGACATACGGACACAAAACATATCTATTTGGTGATCAAAGAATCACAGAATCATAAAATAGATTAGGTTAGAAGGGACCTTAAAACAACCCAACAAAGAGTTTCAACCATTTGGCAGGAACCTTTTCCACTAGATAAGGTTGTTCAAAGCCCCATCCAACCTAGCCTTGAACATTTCCAGGGAGGGAGCATCCATAACTTTTTCAGGTAACCTGAAGCAGAGCCTCACCACCGCCACAGTAAAGAATTTCATCCTAGTATCTAATCTCAACCTACATTCTTTCAGTTTGAAGACATTACTCGTTGTGCTATCACTGCAGTTCCTGATGCAGTTCCTCTGTGCCTCCCCTGTAGGCCACTTGCAGATATTGGAAGTTGTTGTGAGGTCTCCAGGCAACCTTCTCTTTTCCAGGCTGAATAGTCCCTGCTTTCTCAGCTCCAGTCCTCCTAATCAGCTTCATGGCCTCCCCTGGACTCACTCCAGCAGGTCCATGTCCTTCCTGTGCTGGGAGCCCAGGGCTGATGCAGCTCTGCAGGTGGGGTCTCAGCAGAGCAGAGCAGAGGGGCAGAATTCCCTCCCTGGCCCTGCTGCCCACGCTGCTTTGGCTGCAGCCCAGGACACGTTTGGCTCTCTGGGCTGTGAGCACGCTGCTGGTTAGTGTAGAATTTTTCAACTACCATCACCCCCAAGTCCTTCTCTGGAGGGCTGCTCTCAATCACTTATACATAAATATATCAAAATGGAACCACTGACTTTATAAGGTAAAATTTTAATAAAAACTTATCATTTTCTAATCTTTCATCTGTTACTAGTCTCATAATTCTGCTCACTAAGGATATCTAATTCCTGGCTCACTATTACTTTTCATATGATCTTACAATGAAATTACTGTATTTGTTACTGCTAGAACTATTTCCAGCTCTCATTATAATGTCTCTTTTTAGTCCCTCACATAAATGCCTATTCAGAAAAACTCATCTTTGTAGCCTAAAGCAAGCAACAATTTTTGGAATAGGCAAGGTCAGGTGTACCCAAAACACTCTTTAAACACTGTTCAAAGTAATAACATACTTTGTACAAACAAGCTGATGTAAGAATGGGGAAAAATTAATAAACTCATTTTGATCTTTAGTGGTTTATTCTGTAGGTTAGAATTTGATTCATGGAAATTCCAGTTCATGTCAGGCATTTCAAAGAATGCCTGCTTAATGATTTTTAAGCTGTGGCTGTGACCCGATGAGTCTTGCTTTCAGCATGCTAGGCCATAGAAAAGAGAGGATCCCCTTTCAGCACTTTAGGGTTGGAGCTATTTAATGCCTGTGTTTCCAGTTTTTTCAAAATTCTGAAGGCTAGACCCAGAGTGTAACCCACCTAAGCTTTTGGTCAGCCTCATTCCAGAGGCAGGTTTAACAAGGAATGTGGCTGGTCAGTGCAGTAACAGTCAGGCAAGAGCTCAGATGAAGCAAGGGAGAATATAATGAGAAAACATCAGTTCCAGTGGCCTCGGGTATCTGGCATTGCACACAATAAGAAACAACTGCTAAAAAACAATAAAAGCATAATGTTTCTAAATAATTACAAGAAAACGTAGAAAGTGTGTTTTCAAAGCCTGTACCACACAAGAGCACTTTAACCCTTGCTTTTTCAGGACATGTCTAAAAGCTGAACACAAACTCATCCCAGCGTGATTATACACAGACACACAGTCTCAGTGGCATGCAAAAACTATGGGAAGACACTGCTGTGAAAATGAGACCAGAACTGTCCAGGACATGTATCAGTGAAGGGTGTTTGCTAACCTGAGAGTACTCTGTGGACTCATAAAAGCAATGTAGATCTATTTCTTCAGATAAAAATAGCAATTTACAGCAGGTAGAAATTTTGATACAAATTCCTAAGAGTCATCCCATCTCAGCACTTTCCGCACAGACTAACTTACACATTCATCTGGCACCTTCAGTGAACATAGCACAAGTTGCACATGTGAACTGCTCACTTGATGATAATTTCCCCCTTTTCTCTAAACTAAGATGATGCACTATAGCTCACCTGTAGCTTCTGGGTCAGAGAATCCCTCTGTGCCTGGAGCTCCCTGGCATTTTCGATTTCTTGTTTCAGTCCTTCTATTTCCTAAGGGAGAAGAAACAACCTTGCTAGCAATGTGTTACCTGGTTTGGCCTTGGTGCTGGTAATCTGGCTGCTGCTTCTTCTTCTGAGCAAGTCATTGCAACAGTACCAAAACTGTCAGTTAGCTACTGCCCATCAGAGAACATTGTAAACCCTGCTCCCAATAATTCTGAATCACAGTCTCAAAACAGCGATTCCATTGTGATTGAAGAACAAAAGAGATAAGCATTTTCTTTTATAAAATTCCAAGTTTTCTTTTCCCCCACATGAGATATGAAACAACTTTGCCTGAAAAATTAAAGTCCCTTGTCATTAGAAATACAAATTTATATTTTAAATTCTATTAGAATCTATCATTCTCCATTTTTCCAACAAAAAAAAAAAATCCAATTTTAAAATGTAAGCTGCTTATTATGTCACCAGCAGCAGGGCTGAACATCAAAAAAACTGCCTGTTTTCACAATTGATTTCTGTAAAAAGAGAGTCTAAAAGAAATGGTATCTTTAATTTAGCAATTAGAAAGTAATAAGGTATAAGAAGAAGAAATATAGATGAAATAATGTACAGAAGAGAAACCTGCTCTTAGCTTACTTTCAGGAGACAAGAACAGAAACAGTTAATGAAACTAAAAAGTATCAAACTTAAAACTACTAAGTGTTCCTGCCCGGATGGGCATATTCACCTCCCAGAACTCCATTTTGGCAAGATTTCTTTGCAGCCAATAGCTCAGCATAATTCAAAAGCAAATGGGCAACAAAATGGAAAACATTACCAAGCTGAGCCTAATCTATTAAGTATGAGGGAGTTTGGAAAAGACCTTGTTCCATTTTGAGAGGATATTCTGTAATGCCTGTGCTTCTCCTGCATCCATCCTCCTCTGATACACCTCACAGCACTGAGGGAGGCCTGGCAAGACACACTGCCCCTCCAAGCACACACATCAGTGCCCACGGTCTCTTACATGGGGCAGATAATCCTTCCCCTGCAGCTGCTTCCATCTCCTTTTTCCATCCAAAAAGGGGAGATTCTTGATCCTTCTGTGGCACAGATATGCCTTCCTCTAGGACCTGAGCCAATGCAGGTGTTACTCCAATTGCTTTTGTTTTCTTGCTGCTGGTTCAGGCCAAGGCACATGGCACAATAAATAGCAAGTTTCAGGCTGGGGGCTTGGCATGTATTTAAGGAAATTGCTGGTCTTATGGACCATAAAGGTCCACTCTGCTATCAGAGCCTGAAAAATAGACTGGCTGGACACAGGCATTGATCTATTACTTGTTTCTAACCCTATTATCCAGAAAAAAAAAAAGCCTACAACAGCTTCCTTTCTTAGGAAATCTGGACTGCATCAGTGTGATGATTGTCCTGTGGAAACCACTCATGACTTACTTTTGCAAACTGATGTTTTGTAAAAGCAAACAGGAAAACATGATACTTTTTTTGTTGTTATCCAGACACTCAGCTCAATATTGGACTGATGTAATTATATAAATGAAAAATACTAACAATTTCAAAGAAGCTGAAAAAATTTACTTTGCAACATTTATATTAATAATTCAGTATCTAACTGCCATCAAAAGCTTAATATTGAAAGGCTTTGGAAATTATGTAATAGAAAAGCAAAAAATAAATATTAGCAGATACCTCTTCTTTTTTCTTCAGTGTAGACTCTAATTCCTGTATTGTCTGGTTTAATTCTGTTTTATGTGTGTGGACTGCATTGGCTTGACTGCTCACACACTCTAGCTCAGTCACCTGTTGAAATAAGTGGAAGAAACACGTACAGAATTAATTTCAACATATTCAAGGTACTATTACTTCTTTGCATCAACAGTTGCCTTCAAAATACACCCTAATTTCTGGATGACTTATGTTGATTAAAAAGCCAGCATAACATTCCATAATATATTGTTATGTAAGTGGTTGCTATGAATTCCTGGAAACAAAACATTTCATTTGTTGTAGGCTGAAAGGAACATTAATTAAAACTTACACTGATCATTGAATGTTTCAAGAAAGTTCTGAATTACCACTTCAAACACAGTAATGGCTTGATGACTAAACACAGATCTGTCAGTCTAACTAACTTCTCCATCTGATACTTTTTAATGTTCTACCACCTTACTAAAGCACAATGTTCATACACTTCCTAGAAAGGCAATTAACCTTTCACAGCATAACTTTCTGACTTGGTATCAACAGTGTAATAGCAGATACCACCGAAGTACAGCTGACAACTTCTAACTTTCCCAAGTAATGGAGCTCATCTCCCAGTCACAATGGCAACAGCTAATGTCACAATTTGGATTTGCTCAGTTCCCTTTTTATTAGCTGACAGCAAACATGCTCCATCTGCCCTTGGATCAGTTAAGACACCTGGCAGTGGTATGCACTTTTGTTTTATTTTATAATCAAAAGGATGCTAATATTCTGCCACTCACAGATAAAGAGTTTCAAAAAACAGCTTGCACATCAAAGAAACAAAATCTGTGCAGCTAGAGTCTACACAGCAAAGTCTCTGTTCATGTACCTCTCACATAATAGGTCAGAATATCAGACAGCTCTCATACCACATGACTGCCTGGATGTGCACACTAAAACATTTTCATTTAATTACTAAAACCTAATAATGATTTTTTCCCAGAAGTCATGAGCCTGTCAATCCTAACATACAGTTTACAACAGAACCGAACCTACCTACTGAATTTACCTACAAATCTGGCCCAGAAACTTCTTTGGACAAAGTGCTAGCTAATTCTGCAACAAAAACCTTTAACACTAAAGTTAACATTCTTGTAGAGGTAGCCATTAGGCAGAGGGCGGACATTCTCCAAGATAATTCTATTTCTTAGGTAAATAATAACTCAGGGAATCAAGGTTGCTGCTCTCCAGCACCAATGTCCCCTAGCTAGTAAAGCCTCTGTGATACCAGTAATTTCAGACTCTCAATTGTTTGTAAGCTCAAAAGGTAGATAACTGAATCAAGTCCAAGGGAAGTCAAGATGAAATACAAGGATATTAAAACAACTTCTCCTTTCTGAATCACACACCACAAACCTCTCCTCTGCAATAGTCATGATGAATCTAGGTTGTTCTGCTGGATAGCTGTTGGTTAGACATTTTTGCACAAGAGGTTTATAGTGGAAAGAACTGAGATTAGAACAAATTTTTGGCAGGGTGTAAAGGCAATGAAAGAGTAGGATATAGCTTGGTAATGCATCATGCCCTGTCCACCCCAAAGAACTTTCTTATTTGCTGGTATTGTCCCTAAAGGAACACCAGTGCTCACGGCAAAAAGGAATGGTAATTTGCTTAGTTTTATATGCCACTGAGCATTACAACTGAAGTCTTAGATGATTTTATCAATTACACATGTATACCTGTATTTAGATTCTTATAGTACTGCTACAGTGTTCACCACTGCAGTTACACAGACTTGGAACTGGAAGAATTGGAACACACTGATGAGGACAAACCTGTCTGACCTAGTATCTACACAGAGCAAAAATCAGAAAGGCACAGAACAATTTAGGCTGAAATAGTTCATCTGGTCAAGGCCTCCTGCTCAAAATAGGATAAATTTTGAGGTCACATTTGCTTGCTCAGCATCTTGCCCAGTCAAGAATCCTCGACTATCAAGCAGAGCTGCGACAGTTCTGACATTGCAGGTTTATGAAGAGATGTAGCTCCTTCTAATGTTTTGCTGGTTCTGTCAAACTCATTCATCCCTCTCACCTGCAGCCCTTCTGATGTTTAACTTCTTAAACATTTCCAAGCTTTCCTGCTGAGAGGTTGAATGGCAGCTTCCAAGAAGACAATCTCTTTTAAAGCTGTTGCACTTAGCGAGATCCACTGGCTCTCACCAAGCACCAGCACAGAATGCTCACTTACACAAAACCTCAACTGAACAGATAAAAGTAAGCCCAGTCCCCAAACCACCTCTGTCCTAGAATCTCACAACTTGAAGCAAGCCTGCAGAGGTCTGTCATCCCATGACTAAGGAAGCACTTGGACTCCCACTGTTGTCCGCATGGTTTCCTCTTGGCTGGTACACACAGAGGAGATGTATGTATTGGTGAAGCTTGGATTCCAAGGGGCTGATGAATTGAACTGTTGGATGAAATGCTACTGTTCTAGGTTGCATCTATTATTGTTGATTAAAAACACCTCCTGCAGTAGCCCTGCCAGGTGCACAGTTCATGTGAATACTCCCAAGTACACTCTGGTGCACACTAACTCAATTATTGAAATTGCTTAAGCAAACACAGGTGGTTATTATTATTATTATTATTATTATTATTATTATTATTATTATTAATAATAATAATAATAATAATAATAATAATAATAATAATAATAATAATCTTCTTAAGCAGAACAGGCCATGCCCCCACAAACCTTCTTGCCAACAGAGGCAACTGCTTTCAGAAGGACAATTAATTACCGGCACTAAAAGGGCTGCAATGTCTTACTTTAGTCCAGCTTTTCTCTGGGCAAACATCCATCTCTTACTGATTATGCAAGAAAATAATGTTCAACTGTTTTGTTTACTGTTGATTGAAAAATCAGTAAGCTGGGAAGAAGAAGAACAAACTCAATTAAAAAACTGGGTTACTTTAATCAGACTTATTTAAATGCCCATTCCTACAGAGATCTGAAAATATGTCCAATATCTTCATGTTTTTATCTTCTTGAATGTACCTATAAAGAAGAAAAACATATTGTGACCCTTTCAAAAAGATCTGTAGAGTAAGATGGGCTGGAAAATGAAGTGACATAAAGAATATGCAATTGAAAACAGAAGTAACAAAAGATAAAGCTCTAGGCAAAAATCTGGATAGCATTTATTTGTTCTGTTTCTTGTTTGAAATTGCATTTAATTTTCTCATGACCAGTGGTCCAAAAATCATTACAAGTAACTCGTTATGCATTATGCACAGAAGGGGGCATAAAAGCAAGTTAAAGTGCTTTAGCCTGACCCTCCCACAGGCTATTATCAAGGACACCTCCTCATTCAGTGTTTCAGGTTTAAAAGCAAGGCTCAATCAATCCTTCAAACCCTTGCACAACATTATCAAGCAATGTACCTGTGATTATGCCTCATTTTGAGTACAGAATTCAGACTGAAAGAACAGTCTTTGAACAGTAACTGACTAAACAAAGTCCTGCTATTGTGCTACATAAGACTGCACTGACTTGCATATCTGAAAATGTCGATAACTCTGGTGTTGTATTTGGGACTAAAAAAGAAAAAAGGTGCTGTTCTTGGCCTCTGTTTCTTTATTTTGCATTTATCATTGAGGTAAAGATTGCATTTAAGGAAAATATTCTGAAAGGCTTTATAGTGACTATTTAGTGTGCAAACTTTTCTAGCATGTGGATGGCATTATATTTAACTGCCTATTTCAGTGTGAAATACATCAGCTGAAGTAGGACAGCAAGGCAACTTCCTCTGATAGACCCTAGACCCTCCTAGCAGATGCCATTCTAGAGTTTTCTGGAAATTTTAGTCTAGGTCCAACAACCTATAAATGCAGGAGGATTCCAGGCAGAGGTTTTCACTGCAGCAGAGAGCTAGCAGACTGGGCTGCTGCGAACACTGGAGGAGTGAGGATCCAGGCCACATAATACAACAAGGAATAACAGCCTTGGTGTGAGCTTAAGACTGTCCAAAGCATCAGAAAACTGAAAAGACTCTCAAGAAAATCCTGACCACAGAAAATATCTTCGCAAGTGGTGGACTTCAGGTAGACAGAGGCAAAGAAGTGGGAATATCTCAAAAGTTTTGAGTGGTGACCTGCAACAAACAATTACTGACTGAATGAATCTGTGCTGTGTTTGTTCCAGCTGGATTAATTTTTTCAAACCACTTTTTAGAGATTAATTGTACAGTTCAGTACCAACAGATCATGAAATCCCTTTTTAACTAAATACAGAAATTATCCCAACTTCTAAAGAAAGAAAAAGCAAGACAGATTAGAACAAAGAACTCCTCTAGAACACAGAATCCATCGCACAACTGTAGAATAATTCAGCTTGGAGACCTTTAAGATCACTGAGTCCAACAGTTAACCCAGCAGTGCCAACTCCACCTCTAAGCCATGTCTCCAAGTATCACATCTACATGTCTCTCAAATACCTCCAAGGATGGTGACTACACCACTTCCCTGGACAGCCTGTTCCAATGCTTGACAACCCTTTCTGGGAAGAAATTTTTCCAACTAAACTAAAGCTGGCACAACTCAAGGCCATTTCTTCTGCTTGCTTCTCAGAAGAGACCGACCCCCACCTACAGCCTCTTTGCAGGCAGCTGTACAGAATGATAAGGTCCCCTCTGAGTCTCCTCCAGGCTAAACCTCCAGCTCCCTCAGCTGCTCCTAATGGACTTGTACTCCAGATTCTTCACCAGCTCTGCTGCCCTTCTCTGGACTCCCTCCAGCACCAAAATGAGCTTCCTGAACTGAGGGGCCCAAAACTGGACATAGGATTCAAGGTGTGGTCTCAATCTGCCCAGTACAGGGGGACAATCCCTGCTCCTGCTGGCCACACGATTGCTGATCCAGGCCAGGATGCCATCGGCCTTCTTGGCCACCTGGGCACACCCTGGCTCATGTTCAGCTGCTGTCACCAGCACCCCCAGGGCCTTTTCTGTAGGCAGCTTTGCAGCCCCTCTGCCCCAGCCTGTGGAGCTGCATGGGGCTGTTGTGACCCAAGGGCAGCACCCAGCACTGGGCCTTGGTCCATGATCCAGCCTGTCCAGATCCCACAGAGCCTTCCCAGCCTCAGCAGATCAGGACTCCCACCCAGCTTGATGTCACCTGCAACCTGCCTGAGGCTGCTCTCCATGTTTAGTATCTTCATTGGTGAAGATACTAAACAGGACTGGCCCCAGTACTGAACCTTGGGGAACAGCACCTGTGACTGGCCACCAGCTGGATGTAACTCCACTCACAACCACTCTCTGGGTTTTTTACCTATATTAGCAACATATATTCAATGGGCTGTGGCCTTTTTTCTGTACCAGACACTACCAACCTGTTGTTTCTTTAATGTATTTTTCTCCCTTTTATTTGCCATAGATGGAATATCCAAGATTACTAGCACAAGCTACAATGCAGAAGACACAGAGTACTCACATGCAAGACTGAATTTAAGTATTAATTATGTATTTAACTGATTAAGTTACATCCCTGAATGGACTATGACAGTATTGTTCCATCAATAATTGAAGATGAACTTCCCACAAAGAAGAAAGAGCCCTTTGCTTTCCTCAAGAAGAGAAACACTATTTCATGAGTCAGCAAAGTTTCACATAATTTATGCAGAGAAAATTTCTGAGTTCTTAATGGTAGACAGTACTAAGAAGCACAAGAGTATGCAACAAGCTAATCATTGAAATCATTCTAGTGTAGCTTCCAAGAATAAAAAATTATAGAAAGATTTTTGGTTTTTAAGAAATGTGAAAATGAAGAAAACAAGGAAAATTGATTTTCGATGCTGATTCTGAAGGAACAAAAAGGACAGGTTGGTATTATTCATATAAATCACTTCTGACAGAAAATTAATTATTGTAGTTTTCCAAGATTTACTCATAGATAAAATGATAACCTGGGGGCAAGTGTTGTGCACTACCAGCAATTTATTACTTTTTTCAACAGAGAAAACAGTTAGAAGATTTTGCTGAAAAGGACACATTTCTCTCTGTGGGCAGTGATGCCTTAAGCCATGGAAATACCAAAATATTTTCCACAGTTACTCATTTCTGTATAGATGAAAGAGGAATAACCTATCAACAGATGGATTTTTGTGAAAAAATGAAACTGTAGTAGGAATCTTTGAAAATATAACAAGTTGACTAGAATTGATTATTTGACCATCAGCCATGCATTATTACTTGCATTTGGTAAGGTAATACTAAATTCAAAGCACATCCCTTTTCAAACAATCTAATTAGCAAATACTTTTTCCAGTGACCTGGCCAGTTCATGAAACACAAGCAATGACAAACACAGATATCGTCCTTCAGTCCTGAGGATCTAAATCCAGTAATTTTCTTATTCTCATGCAGAGTTTTGGAATTATGGGATGTATTTAATTCTGCAAGCTTTAACTATGTAAACATCTTGTCGCACGCCACCACAAAGCATGTGTTTTGTTACTTGCAGATAAATGTATCTTAACATTTTTCTTAGGATTTTCTAGAAATAAGAAGATGGGGGATGAGAGAGCATTTCTGTGAAAAATTATTTTATTAGCCAGAGTCAGAGTAGCTTAGTTGGTGGGTCGTTGGGTTGGTTTTTTTTAACAAATTATTATCTTGTATATGACACATTCAGTGAAAGTGAATTCCCAGAAAAAAAAAAATCCCTAACAAAATAGTCTTGGGTCCTAAACGCAAATCTGCTCTAAAAGCAAATTAAGGCAAAGTGAAGATGACAAAAAAGACTTTAATCCACCACAGATTTTAAAAAAGGCAAATACACTTTTTGATTCAAGGAACATAACCTGATACAATGGCTCTGTCTGAAAAGAGACCATCTTTTCAGTAAAGTGTAATTTTCAACCAAGAGTTGAACCTTTGTAAATGCTAGGTGGATTATCTATATTAGGAATCAAGCACACAAAGGGAGATTAAAATATGTGATGGGTTTCACAATTCTTCTCCTAAGAAATGCTCTGATAGTCTAAAGTCAACACATACTGTTTCAAAAATAATACAGCATTTACCATAGCTGAAATGGATATTCTAGGGGCTAAAATGTACATCTGAGAAAAAAAACCCAACATATTGTCTGCAATAAAATACTTGTGGTTTTTTCCTTTTGTATCCCTTAATGCCATCCAAAGAAGATGATCATCTATTTTCATTGTAAACAAGAAGTACAAAGCTTCTATCTAACCACATGCCAATTACAGTATCTTGAAAAGAAGATTATGCTTGGTTAACTTTTTTCTTTAATCAATCAAACCTAATTCGTTCAAAATTTATTCAAAGCTAAATTTGAATTGTTCAGTAGGAGGGACACAGCCTTAAAGGGATAATGACAAGAGATAGATATCTCATAAAAAAGGTGAATTACCAATATTTTTTTGGATCAGAACTCCATTCATAAATGTCTTGTTATCATGCTTTCTGTCATCTTCCCTCATATTTCCACTCTTGGATAATGTTCTTCCCTGGGCTTATAAAGCCAAATAGTTCTCTACAGTAGTCACAGGGCTGCCAACAAGACTTCTCAGCAAATATGAAGTCCATGATATAGGCTCCAATTCAGCAGACAACTTCATCACATCAGATTTGCATGTTCAAAATTTAGTTTTGGCTATTCAAGTATTTATGCAGCTGATGGAAATGTGGAGGTGACTTCTAATGGGTCTGCAAAGACTTTCTATAGATAATCTGAACAGATGGTATACACAGCACTCCATACTTCTTGTGAACTTTCACAACTGCTTTTACAGACTGTTGTTTTCTTTAAGTGACACAGACCAAAAAAATGACCATGGTTTTATTTAGGTATGCTCATGCAATTTTTTAATATCCATTTAAAAAATTTTTTAACAGTCATAAAGTCATGGTCCATTCTTTGTCAGGTGGTTTTAATAACTACGTAAGATATCACACATTATTTTATTCACTGGATGAAAGAAACAGAACACAATACCTAATTTTATCTTATTTTCTGGGAAATTCTTGTAAAATAACAAGCTAGAATTCAAGAGTTTACCTCTCTGTTCTTTCATGAATACCCAGGAGCTCGATCACTTCCCTACATCTCATTTTTCTTAGGATTCTTTTCCTGATGATGAATGATCTTCAAGAACTGCAGCTCTTATTATTATGCACTGGTGTTATTACTTTGTGCTATTGCCCAGTGTCATAGGATGATTTACTTTAGCAGATAGCGTGCATGAAAAAAATTAATCACCTTCATTTTTAACATGACAAAGACAGAACTTTGGGTCACTTTTCATAATTTATATCATCATTCAATCCTTTCTTTTTTGTGGTATCAGGACTAATGTTAGGGCCAATGCTATTCTATTTGTCTGAAGTAGCTTACTTCAGGGTTTTTCTTTCTGTTACTGAGCTGTTCTAAACTCATGAATCCCTTTTGATGTCAAAAAGCTATGCAAGGTGTGTAGGAGTGCTCACCAGGCCCATTTAAGGGAAATTTTTTGTTGTTTCTGAGCAGATTAGAGAAGGCTGAGTGCTCCAAGTTAAGCTCGTGACTGGGCATCATATTTCCTAGAATTATCTCTTTATATTTGAGAGGGAAAAATCCATACATCCATTTAGTAAACTTCTGAAAAATAAACTGACAAATTATAAAAATACAGTGTTTCTGAAATAAGCTTAGAATGTATTAGGAGAAAGCATAAAACTTTAATTTACTGAGAGTATTTCACCTAGCCATGGTGAATCTGTATTCTAATTTATCTCAGCTCTAGGCATTATTAAGGCAGAGAAAAAATGGAAGAAGGTAGATCAAGACCTCAGAGAAAGCAAACAAATGTAGGTTAACACAAAAAATGGAACTGACAGATTAGTAAACCTTATACTTGGTCACAGATGGCAAAAAATAAGTGAAATTACTTTTAAAAATGCAATCAAAATCAAAGAAAGGGGCATTTTGGCTTTGTTTCTGTATTTTGAAGGTGCAGACAATATGATACACAGAAAAATCTGCTTTTGGTCACATTTGAAAATAACTATAGAATAAAAGTGTTGGATTAAATTCACTTTAAAAGTACTTCAGAATCAAATATTACAACAAATATTGCACCAGACAGAAGAACCTGTTTACCACTGTGAATGGAAAAAATAGTAAGATAAATAAATGAGATACAATGTAAAATCAAGGAATGATTATAAATAGAACATGATGAATTTCATACTGTGGAAAAAGTATTATAAGAAGTCAACTAGTAAGACAGTACTCACAAAAAAATTTTAATACATAAAGGAAACTATTTTTGTAAGTAACACCAATTATGTGGCAATTTTTAGAAAGAATAAACTAAAAATGGAAACAGTAATGCAAAGTTTGCTAATCAATATCCATTGCATTTCCACAGACCCCTAATTTAGCAGAGGATAGAGTTTGATGTACCTTGCAGACAGATGACTAAGGCACCAGAATTTGTACATCAACTTAAGCCATGAAAATAGTGAATACCACAGTTACATTATGTATAAACCACCACATTCTCATATATTATTAAATTGAGCTAAATATACTGGGTAATATTGGCAGCACCAGTCCTGATTCTGGAGGCTGGTATACATTATACAAGACTGTGTAAGTGAGCCTAGCCACTCAGTGGATATGATATCTACTCACGTTCTCCAGTGGACAAGATGCCATGACAGCCAGTTCTTCCATATGAAACAGCTACATTGCTACTAAGCATGAAAACTAATTTCCAAACTTTTCTTTCTCCTTTAAATCATTTTTTCTACATGTATTTCCAAAAATTGGGTCTATTGAACTTTCCTCATCACTTTCTTTTGAATCAAATCCCATCTTTCTTCTTTACTGGCAACATATATGAGTTGCAGCAAGGCAAATTTCAGTCATATATTAGGAAAAATAATTTGGCAAAGGTGGTCAGTCGGTGGTCAAAAGTGGTCAGTTGGAATGGGCTGCCCAGATTGGCTGTGGGCACTTCATGTTTTGAGACATGATTCACAGCTTGAAAGCTGGCCCTGATTTCGGTGGAGGATGGATCAGATAATGTCCAAATTTCCCTTTCATGGTAAATTATTCCGTGATTCTGTGAAATAAGGATGAAGTTAATTTCCTCTGGCTACAAATATGTCTGTAGGGCTGTCTACATATCTACCCTACTCATAAAGACAAGCACTTAGAGAAGCAATTTTAGACAGTTTCCTTAAGACTGTGACAATTACTCTTCAGGCTTCTGTCTCCACAAGAATCACTAGAAAAAAAGATTACTATCTTAGACTGTGAGAGACTGAAATTGTTAATGGGTAAACATCACTAAAATCATAGGAGGGCTTTTGCCCACTACAGCAAACTGCAAATAAACTGTTCATCTATGACCACAAATACACCTACTAGCTGGAATTCGGATTGCGTCTAGAGATAAGATAAAGGGCGTGCTATTGTCCCATGACTGGGGAAAAGAAAGCATCCACAAGTAATACTGGAAGAGGGACAGCAATGCTAAAGTCTCAAAGATTAAGGGGGTAATCTGGCGATGTGCAAAGTACCCACCCAGGCGCAGAGAGCTGCCAGGAAGTGTCAGGGACATTCATATGTGCCTGAAGGGGCTCATCTCTGCTGGTGGGTCATAATTGGCCATATTGAAGTAAGCCCTGGTATAACAGGCATCTGTAAGGATTTAGACCATCAAAGACTCCTGAAGCATCCCGAGACTCACAGTATTACATCATCCAGTGTAAACTTCTCTGCCCCAGGGGAGGTACCAGGAGTTCTCACCTGGACCTGAGCATATAAAACTCATGAGATCTTTTGGGTTTTGTGGACTTTCCCCAGCCCCGATGGATGAACATCTTCACTTCGAGCAACAGACACCAAAATTATACCAAGTCTCATTTCTGGATCCAACAAGGGGGGTCGACTATAGATGTTTCTATGTTTGCCTTTTTTTTTCTCTTTCTTTTCCTTACACATTTTAAGTGCTATTTTTATACTTTTATATTGCTATGTTACTAGAGATAATAGAGATAATAAAATGGCTACATACCTGTTTTTCTTTCCAACCAAATTGTTCTAAAAGTAACTGTATATGTGTATATATATATATATATATATATATTTATTTACAGACACTGACTGTTCAGTGTTGTTTCACTCTAATCCGCCCCAAGGGATTTATTAACAAGAACCTGGGTTAGCCTCGCCTTCTAGGGCAGCACATAATATAGAATTGACATATAATTTATTCATAGTCTCAGGTGAGATTAATTTCAGTTTGGGGAACACGTTTTGGATCAATTGCAGCTACATGCTTATACTGAACAGATAAACTGCACAGAAAGTTAGCACAAGACAGGGACTGAATGCTGCTTGCTGTTGCATGTACTGTAACCAACAGTCTGCACATTTCAACAGCACATTTTTGACCTGTATAAGAAATAAGCATGTGACTTGCAATTTCTTTTTGAAGTGAGGCGCTAATTCAATTCAAAAGATCAGTCTCCAGCATGCAGTCTAGAAAAGTTTTTGTATTGCACTGCACTGTATGGTAATAGATTGACTGAATTTTTTAAACACATTTTTTTAGACAATTCAATTCATTGGTTTAGCCAAGTCTATATTTTTCTAAAACCAATTCCAACAGAGGGCAGTGCTCCCAATGAACTGCCTTGTTGTAATTTACTGGCATTCCCAGAGAGCTGTAGGTACAGAGCATTCCTATATTCTTTGTGAGATATCAACAAGTCCTGAGGTCACAGGTTACAGAATCATTTAATAAAGACAGGCAAACAATGATCAAAAGAGCATAGTGTAGATGATACCCTGCCATAGATTTTGTGGTTCCTCAGAAATACTTATAACTACAGGAAATTTGCTGAGAAAAGGTTAAGAAAAATCATCAGCTATTAATGAATGTAGCTTCAAAGACTTGATTACTACTGTTAAATGTATCAAAAGTAAAATGACATGCTAAAACCTCCTATATTAATTAATTCTATTTTCATTAATTTTATTTTCCAATAACAGATTTTAAATAAGATTTGATCAAGAGTGGGAGTAACATAAAAAAAAGGGATCTTTGCCTGTCTTGTCTGGTTGAGCCTCCCAAGGCAAACATAGCTGCTGTTGCTGTGCAGTACCTTTCTTTCTTAGGTAAGGATTTTATTGTCTCAGCTTTGCAACACAAGCCTGTCAGTACATTTTTTTTAGGAAGAATGCTACCTTATTATGTCCACATTTTAGCAATGAGTTCTTCACTGTAAAGCCTATCTAGTGTTCAAATTCACCTGAACATTCCCACTGTAGTAACTTTAATACAAGGCTGTAATTTAAATAATTTTATTGACAGTGCCTGTTATCATCTATTCACAAACCTGGAGCACAGGCTACAACTCCCACTTTTCCAAATGAGAAGCTTAAATGAGATGACAGACGAAATGGCAGTCTCCCTCTGTACAAACACACATGACAAGCTTCTGCTTGACTGGAACATTTCTGAAGCAAAGTTTTGTCAGCAACTGCCAATGTATTGAACTGAAAGCACTTTGCAAAAAGCACCAGTCATAATTACATTTCATGTGCTTTGTCCAGTCAGCTGTGGCACACACAATCCTTTGGAAGCTGTTGTTTTTTCCTATCAAATCCTTTCCCTGGGACTTCAAGAGCATTGTCTGCAAGTCAGCTAGGTGCAGGGCATCCCCAAAAAATTACCATTTCCCTAGGTTTCTTAAACTGCAGAGTCTTCTTGTTTTTCTTCCAGGCAGGTTAGGCATAGCCCACTGAATTCCTCACACCTCAGATGAAGACAGGATTATTCTTGGGAATACCTAAACAGCCTCCATTTAGACAAGTCCAGCACAGGTTTGAAAGAGGGATTTTGCAGGATTTGGCTAGCTGTAATTGCCACACCTTATTTCTTATAGATTAGTACAGCATATAAAACCAAACTGTGAGGTCTGCAATATTCACCCTTCTGTTTCAACATATTCATGAAACCTGTTTTCATGCGTAAAATTGCAATGGTTTAGTTTGGGCTTTTTGCATTTTTTTTTTTCTTAAATAAGTATCACAGAATCAAAGAGTGACCTGGGTTGGAAAGGACCTTAAAGATTATCTCATTCCAAACTTCCCTGCCGCAGGCAGGAACACCTTCCACTAGACCAGGTTCAAAGCTCCATCCAACCTGGCCTTGAACACTTCCATGCATGGGGCATCCACTGCTTCTCAAGGTAACCTATGCCAGTGTGAAGAATTTCTTCCTAATATCTAATCTAAATCTACCACCTTTCAGTTTGAAACCATTCCCCCTTGCCCTATCACTACATGCCCTTGTAAATAGTACCACTCCAGTGTTAAGTATGTCTCCCTGATTTTTTCTAAGCTAATCTTTATTAATGAAAGTCATAAAGCTTCTTCAAAGGCATCTTTCCTTCACACGTTACTCATGCCTTCACTCTGCAGAGAAATGTGTCCTAAGTTAGAATAAATTCATATGGATAAAGGTTGATATACTGTATAATACAGAGAGTCACATGTGAAAAGAGAAAGTAGATACTGAATACTTGTTTTCGTAACTTAGACTTCAACCTTGCATGTTATATTCCTTCTTCAAACATTGTCCTTCCTTCCTTCATTGTGAACTAACTTCTGGTTTGACAAATGACCTCTGCAAAATTTGTAATGAAAGGAACAGGAATTTCCCTTCTGTATGGAAATAGGTGCACATCTCTCCTTGCATATAATGACCTTGTTTTTCAGTTATGGTCGTGCTGTTCAGAGTCCTTTGTGAGCAAGGAGGAGAGTAAGCTGTTCATCTTTGTTATGTGAGGACATTACAAGAAGTTTTCTTGAACTTACAGATTTGATGTCAAGTCTCTGAGGGCTTAAATGAAGAAGTGACTGGACTTCAGTGCTATGGAGAATGTAATGAAACAGATGTGATGGCATCCAATAAAGAGTTAAAGCTGTCAAACATGTCATAAGTTTTTATAACCTCTTCCAACAACAACCTTTGAAGAAAAAGAAGTTCCGCAAAGCAAATAATTTCCAACTGGAGGAAAACCTTTAAGGAAACCATCAATTTCTGTCTCAAAGATTAACCTGAAACTGCAACAGTAAACTTGTTTTACTTGAAAATGAGTGAATACAGTCACTAGTACTTCCACCTCAAGGATCCTGGCAATTTGCCTTGACTTACCCTCTTATGAAGACGTTCTGCTTCCTCCTGATATGCAGCAAGTTGCTGTTTCCATTGTTTCACATTGGCAGTGGACTCCAGCAGGGCTGCTGTGAGCTTAGCATTATTACCCTTGAGTGTGGCCAGTTCTGCCTCCCAATGCTTGCTGATTGTCGAACTGCACAGACAGAATGAGAATGGTCAGAACTCCCAAATCTCTTCCTTTATACTTTTTAAATGTCTTATAATTTCTTTTAATATCCAGCAAAAATAGAATTATGCAAAAAATTAGGCAACTAACAATAACCAAATATTGTATCTATTTGCTATATAACTAATATACAAAACAGAATAATGAAATGAGAATTCAAATACTCAAATTATCAAAACTATAAATTAAAAAAATATAGGTATAGATTATTGGAAAACAACATCTACCTTCATAGTTCAACAGGTTAGATTTATAAACAAAATCTTAAAGATTATGAAATCCACATCAGCTTTCCAAAAGCAACAGCGTGCAGTTTGAGAATACGTATATGATTAGTCACTCTTTTAGCATATGCATATTGAATGGAAGTGCTTTTTTAATCCACTACTTTATTAAATGTGTTGCAGGAAAATATTTGTCATTGACTTCATTTAACAGAGCTAACTGAGTGCCTTGGAGGTGCAGCTCTGTTGTCTTAATGTAAGTCTTCCATTCCTGAAATATATTTTATTAAACACCATATTTAATTTGTTCTTGCAAATCCAAAGATCTTGAATTTCATAATAATGTTAATATTTTTTCCTCACTAATATCAGCAAACAGAGTAGAGATCAAGTAGGATGATATACCACTGTTTCACTGCAAAGTGGAAGGTGATGTTGGGTTTACTGAAGCAGCCTATTACAATTTAGTTGTTCTCTCAACAAACACAGGGCTCTAATTTTCACAGGTAATTAGTTTGCCATCATCTGCAGACCATATCTTTACACTCAGTATGAAAGGGAAAAGTACCTCATACACATCTGGTGAATGCATTATATGCATTATATGCAAACAGCTCATTAATGTGTACTCATATAATGCTAAGAGCATGTGAGGTGCATACCTACATGGACAGTATATACAGAGAATAATTAATTTTGTTTAATAAGTTCACTATTACAGGCATCAATGATAACCAAAATAACTCTGAGCAAAATGATATTGTATGAAGAATTATTATAACATAATTCTATTCTTTAATATATCTGTTAATATTATTAAATTAATTATAATTCATACTATTTTGAATGTAAGTTTATAGATTTACTTGAACTTTGTACACATGCATAATGAAATATTCTGCCATCATTTTGTCCACTTAGTTTCTTTCTTCCACTTCCTGCATATGCAAAGTCCATCCCATAAAAGTATATTTCAAAACATTATGATTCGTATAAATACCCCATAGGTGTTCAAAATTAACCAGACACTGGGGAACATTCATTACCTATTCAGACCACAGGTACTGTTGCACAATTATATCTGATTCTTTTGTGATCCAGCATTTCCTTCCCAACAGTACTTTGTCCCCTTGAACAGGAATACAAGTTAATCCAGAAGGGGAATATGCTCTACCATTTAATGATACAACTAATTACAAGTTCACCATTGGAAATTTTAGATCCTAAAGGACAGAATTAAAATAATGATCCTACTTCATAGGGGAACACAGACTCACATATTCAAGAAAATAAGCACGAATTTCTGTAACCATGTCTACTCTACTGTTCCGCTAGTCAGATTTAAGTTCCGCTTACTGTAGCCTAGGAGATCAACAAATTGTATTAAAAGAATGCTCAAAATATCTAGTTCATTAGTATATTCATACTTTTTTCCTGATGGTCTGATCTGACAAATACCCAATCCAGTAGTTTCATGCAAGTGAGCTCCATTTAGCAGTCCTGCGGGACTACTGGCAACTACTAATTACTAGCAAATTGTTTATATGAGACACTGATACTTGCTCATGATCATTCGTTATCCTAAAGAAGTGAAAGGATTTTTATTTTAAATCTAATAAAGCATATATCTACAATGAAACCTTTCTAATCCATGAAAAACCCAGCAGTCAGACTCTCAGTTAGTGCTGAGTAATAATGTGAGGGTGATTTGTGGTGCATTTCACTTTCATCTTTGCATGGTGTCCCTACTACAGTGCCTCCCAATAAAACAGCTAGGAGCTTTTAAGTTATTTCTCGTATAACGGAATGTCAGTAAGAAATACGAAGCACGTATTTTCTATTACTGCTATGGTTACCCTAGTTCAAAAGCTGGAAGGTTTCTTTGGATCTGGTTATTTTTCAGTTGGTTAATCTCAATAGGAATGCATCAGTATTATTTCTCAACTGTACTCTTTTTCCCTGAGACATCTACATAGTCAGCAGGAATGTTCCTGTTGTAATACAGTGTGATTTGTTTGTAGCATATACTGGGATTTTTTTTATGAATAATTGTTACTGTACCTTCTACAGATTCTACTACAGCGCCATAAAATGGAAGCAAATTACTAGTCTAATAAGTCTAATTTTGTATTGTGTAACATACAATCACTTCCTAACCCTTTTGATTTAACCTGTTTCTTCTTAATGGATATCATACTGGGAACTACAGTCCCAAACCTGTGGATTTTTTTATTTCATAAAATCATAATTTGATTAAAATAACCCATAACCAGTCCTGGCTGTTCTCACTTTCTTTTCTCAAATACTTTCTTGAGATTAAAAGGAAAAAAAAGGAAAATAAAAACAACAAAGAAGATAATTAAATTATGTTATGTGGATTACTTTGGTTAAAACTGGATTTAGATTAATTACTTTAGGATCAGATAAAAGCACACTCACAGCAGGCTGTTCTTTTGTTAGACTGAGTGTGTATGCGTTGAAGTCTGTATCTGTAAAGCTACATTGGTTCAATTTTACCAACCCTTCCTGAGCAAAGACTGGGAAACATATGATTCAGACACAATGAAATTGTCCCTTGGAGGAGGAGGTGCTGAGGCTAATCCCTGTGAAAGGGAACACACAGATTAAGATGATGATGGACACATGGGAAGTCCAAAGAGGTCCCAAAAACTGCTCAAGCACATAGGCAGAATATAACTGTGGAACAGGTGCACTACAGTCCCTCGAGATAGGTACAGGACAGCTGCAGATTCTCTCTAAAACTTTTTCATTCCTGTCTGAAAGGCTTGCTGCTAAAAGGGATTGATTTTGCCCTGACTGCATTAGATTCTGTCATAGAAAACACATACACAGTCCTGACAGGTTGTCTTAACAGTTGTAAATATCTAAACCTAATCTGAATCATCCCTCCTGTTCTGAGACTATGTGCACTACAAAGCACTTGAAATATGTACACTTACTCAGCGATCACAGTGCTCTAAACAGTGTAATTTTTACCAGAGCAATTTCCAGCTCTGCAGTGTGGTGGAAAGCTGTATATAGACACTGGAGGACACACAGTCATACACACTAGTACACACATGTCCTATGGTGCAAGAATTCAACCTGCATACATGTTAGGTTTTTTTTTTTTTATCTGAAAGTCATCCATCCCTTTGCTGGCAGTGTCACAATTTTAACAGTTATTCCTTGAAACCTGTCAGAATTAACATCACTGACAAGCTCAAAGTTTCAAGACAGTCCTTCAAAAAAAGAAACATTCTTAACACTCTGGCTTGTTGCCTGTTTTGCAGCATGAAAAGCTACACCAAAGTTTTAAAAATATCCTAACAGAGAATAAAGTCTGGCCATTTCCCTTGTGAAACTTCAGAACATCTGAAAACACAGGGACAAACTGTTTTGCATACATCTCATTGGTGCCAAATGCAAGAGAGAGAAAGGGATCCTCTAAAGAATAATAACAAAATATGAGTTTTATTTGCTCAACTATCATGCTAATACAAAAAAAAAATTAAAAAAAAAAAAAAAAGCTTTTATAGCAGAGGTTTGGGCCTGAAAATTCTTCATGGGATCTCAAGCACCCTTTTGTGAGCAAAAGGTCAAAACTCTCCTGAAGCTCCTATCCTGGGTTTTGGCCGCAGTATTTGGTTTATGTGTAACATCAGATGTGTCCACAGTCAGAACGCCACATGGTGCCCCACTGCCAAGGCAAAGGACTCAAAATCAGATATTTGACATCTGTGGCATCCAGTAATTCAATCACTTTCACAAATCACTCCTAGAAAAACTGTTGGCTGGTACCACTCAGCCTAACTGTGATACCCTCTCAAAATTGAAGTAGGAGTCAATTATCTTCCTTCCATACATTTAGGCATTCTGACCAATTAACATCAAGTCAATCTCCTTTCTCACTGGGGATTAGTTACAAGCTCAGTAAGTCACTGAGGAATAGCTTTGGTATCTGTCCATCTGTGACCTGAATAGTGTGCCAGAGGCTATAAATGCATGATTATCTTTCTCTGCAAAGTAGGTCACTTAAGGAAAATTAATCCGAAAAGCTCCAGTCACCACATTTAGCCAGTTGGAGAAGGCTTGCGAAGGGAAGGGGGGACAAGCACACATTGATGAGCTCCATTCAGAATGAAGTTATTTTGAGAAATGCTTTCATGAAACAAAGAAACAAAACCACTCCAAATTATGTTTCTGCTTTTTGAATCATTATTGCTTATTCACTGTTTGCTTGAATGCAACACCAACACTGTGAAACATGGTTTAAGGTTTATTTCAGATTTATAGCAATAAAACGTGCAAAGAATGCCACCTTATTAATATTTAGGGAGAATTAATATTGCATTCATTGCATAAAATAATTAATTTAAAATTTATTCTACAGCATAGTTATGGTTTAAAGAAACTACTATTATTCAAGAGCAGGTAAATTATTTTCTTCAGGTGTCAGTGTGATCTGCCCTGCATGTGTGTAGTGTCCAGCCATGTCTTGGGATAGCAGATGTGAAGAGGAATTTAGCCAAGACAGATGGACTTTCAACATAAGATGTGGATTCTGGTATAGTAACTCCATAAAACTTGACAATTATGAACAGAGCAGAGTCCTGGTAGCAGCTGCCCAGACCATAAATAGTGGCATGTGTTGGAAGCAGCCCAAGAGTCTGGTGAAGTGAGCATTATCAAGCAGAGGGGGTGGTATCTCAGCCAGCTGGTAACAATGGCTTTAGCTGTGCTGGCAGCAAGGAGTGACCCCCTCTGACAGCTGGGCTGGTGAGCCTTACAGAGCAGCTCTTCATGCTCAGCAAAGCACAGGGGCATTGTGGACCATTTGGTTCTGCTGCAGTAGTGTCCGAGACATCCAGTGAACACAAAGCGTTGCTTATTCTACTTGGAACTGTAAAGCAAGTGTTTGGGTTTATTTGGAAAGGAATCCTGCAAAAGGTCCTTATGAAATCCTCCATATCAAATAATATGCTTCAGTTAATACTGAACGCTGGAAGGTCAAGATCTCTGCAACAGGCTATGTTTGCTATTGCCTACATTGAAATGAGGTGACTGCTTGATTTAATGGAGATGTTGGCCCCACTGGTACAGCAAGAGATTGCAGAATCCCTCAAGGTATTCCTAAAAGCTCACAAGAAACCTCCTCTCATTCATGCTGGAAATGAGACTCAAGCTCCTCAGCTTATGTCCTGATGTAAAAAAAATTTAAAACAAGCAATTTGGGGATTACACCCCTTTTTGGAGATTGCAAAAAGCATCTTCTGTGGCCATCTACTAAATGTGTAAAACAACTTAGTGATGGAAAGGATTTAAACAAGATGGATTTCGGGAGTTTGTGCTTTTGCTTGTCAAAAGCACCATAAGCCCTCCATAATGATATGGAAATCTCTCCCTCTCTCTTGAATATTCAAAGCAACAGGGAACAGAAGGGAGTTTTGTCTTCTACTGATTTATAGAGAAGGAGACCTATAATGAGCCAGCAGTTGAAGAAAGAGTCATGGAGAAGACCAGATTCTATTTCACCACTCCAGGAAGAGGCAAGAAAGAAAAGGTTTGAGTTGTTCTGCCATTTTTTACTTCCTCTACAGAACTGTCTGTGTGTAGGGGCCCAGCTCTAAATTTATGTGGGACCAAGCCACCCAGTTATATAATTAAAGAACAGCAAAAGAGAGAAAGCAACAGTAGGAACAACAGATTTTTTTCAGAAGAAAACTTAGGACATAAAACAATTGCCTCTTCATGGCCACTACTCACTGTCTTACATGTAGTTGTGATTAACTGCACACATACAAAAGGAAGTCTTACTTGATAAACTGGAATTTATTAAAGAGTAAATCTTCTCAAAATTATAATCCAGAGATAATTACCAGGAAATTGCTTTGAGTTAAATATTTTCAGTGAGGCCAATGAAAAACTAATTAATATTCAAAGAGATCCTTATCCTTAATTAGAGTATTCAAAAGAATTTTTAGCAAAGGAGGATAAGTCCCCTGGGGAGAGAAGAAGGAACATTAACAGAGCATGAAAGATCTGTTCTTCCCTGTGGGATAAGGAATATCTACATGATCTCAGTGGAGTTACATCAGCACAAAACCAGAGAAACATGATTGTGAATCAGATCATAGCAAAAGAGAAGGAGGCCCTTGAAGCACACTGTACTATAAGTGAGGTGCCTAATATCAAAGCCACCCTGCTGGAAAGCAAGAAAGGCAGCAGAATGGATGAAATGAGCCATCAGCAGGTGAGAGAATTATGTGTCTGGAAGTCTATCATTCTGCACAAATTTGAAGGCTTATCCCACTCCAGGACACGTTATTTTGTTTCGTACACACCTTTGTTCAACATGAAGGTACAATACGCCTCACCTCCCAATTTCTAAATCAACGTAGAAGGCAAACACAAAAGCTTTTTCTGCAAATTTGGACAGCTACCATATATGGTGATACAACAGTTTTCTCCCTCAGTGTGTTTCACATATGAGCTTTCACTTTCATTTAGCCTATCAGCTTGGCCAGCCTCTTGACTGGACTCTCAATCCCTCAGATTATCCATGCAGCCCGTGGACAGGAGAAGACTTGCCTTTCCAGTTCTGCTACAGGCAGTACTGCTCTTAGGCAGCACTTGGACTGTGCCTTGTAAGCTCACTGGGGAAGGCTTAACATCTTTGTGGACTTAATGGACAAAAGAAGTTGAATAATGATACAGACTCCTTCCACTTAAAGTCGTGCACTGAGTGTTGTAACACAGCCTTTATTCATCACAGGGCCATAGAAACCACCATAAAACAGGCTGCTTTCATTATGGGACTTATCAATGAGGAATAGACTGTATATGAAATTCTATTTAGGAATGGGAATTTTCAAATAAATACTACCTCCAGTAACCCAGTATGGTATGCGTGCAAAAGGCAACAAAGCCAGAGTATGTGCTAAGTATGTGTTCACTGCTTATTGAAATACTAGGAGTTAATAGACGAGAGGAGCTCTTGACAGACACTTCATGGGATGCAGAAGACTAGGTATTAACAAAAAATTAATGCTTCAGCAGTGATCTCTAGCCATGCAGGCCTTATGCCCTGGTCCTGGCCCAAGTTAAAGGGAGGGACAATGCAAAGAACCACTCTTCTTCACAGGAAAAAATGACATTACAAAGTGTCTTGTACTGAATGGTAATGCACTCTGGATGTGTTTGCACAGGTAACATTTAAACACTCTTTCTTATTTAAATCATGCTGTTAAGCACAGTGTTAAGCATGATTTTGTACACTGCATCAAAGCAAAAACTCTGTATTTAACCTGAACAAAGTCCTTGATCTCTCTGAAGAGACTCAATTTGTAATTTTATACTTTTAGAAAGATCTCATTTTTATCTTAGTCATTAAATTTTATAAAGTAAACAGAATTTTTTATCTCTTCATGAAGGTCTCAGAGTATAAACAAAGAAAAGAAGCTACTTCTTTTAACTTTTAGCCCTTTGAAAGCATGAACATGGCTAATTAATTTCTAGCTTTTTTTGCAGTGATCATTAAAACCTTATTGAACTAACAATGATCACATATTCTGAAAAAGTAAAAAAGGAAATTGTCCTTGTTCCCTTATTGAAATAGCATATTGGTATAGTTGGTTGGAAGCAGTTTACTCTCAGATTTGTAACTGATACCCAGTAAGTTTTTGTAGCGCACTGAACATTAGGCATAATTCCTTGCTGTTGCTATGGTGCTGAATGCTTCAAATACTCTAACAAAATTACATTTTTAAAACCCCAAAGTTATTTAGGAACTTAGATCCCATTTTCTGAAATGACTAGGTATTTGACTGCAAAGAAAGTAAAATTGGTTGGCATTTATTAAGTGCCTTAATCACTTTAGGAAATCAATTAGATGATGTGGCTATCAGCAAGTCAGATACTAGGACACAGTAACCCTGACACTAAAATGATCTGAATTATGGACACATTCATTGTGGAACTCACAATGTACACACAAGAATTTAAAGCAATTTAACTGCAAATTCACACAGAATTTGTATAGGTTAATTTTGCTAGGCCCGTGGCTAGGCAAAACCCCAAGTTTCTTTCAAAAATCCTAATAGCAACAATTTGGGTGTGCACTGAATCAATTTGCACTCCATCATCAATGTAACAGAATAAAGTATTTGACTTCCCTACACACCTCTTACCTGGATTGTCTTTTATTGAGAGCTATTCAGATTTTAAGAGTTTAACTGAACTACACTCTCAATTGGACCTCAGTGAGTTTGAAAAACTTCCCTGGCTTTGTCACAAAAATGCTGTGGTAGTAAAGACAAGGAACTACTTCTTTCACAGTGACCACCTCCTCTACTTAGTAAAACAGGACAGACCTGAGCTTCCAAAGGTTATGCAGACTAGGGAATTTCCACTCTCTGCAAATTGCCCTGCTCAGTGATACCTGGCCAAGGAGATTCTAAGCAGTTTGACCATAGTCAGGTCTAGCACTCTTACATCTTCAGTTGTCAGAGGTCTTAAGGGATCTGTAACCCTTCCATTCCCATCTGAAACACTCCTAGGCATGCAGTATTGATCTGTATTTTTGTGAAAGGAGAATACCACTCAAGAGGGTGGCAATGAAATCTTCTAATTGCAGGTATGATGGACTGGGAAAAAAAATGCCATACAAAACACAGTAACTGTGTCCTTCACCACAAGGACACTGAATGGGAACAGAAGAGGAAACACGAGGAAACAATTCAGCCCACGGACCTTACTGGTCTAGATGTGGTTCAGAAGGCTTTGGCAGCTACAAGTTGATTCTACAGGGCTCAGCACAGGTTTTCAGCTCTGTAACAACAGAGTGAAGACAGTAAGAGCTATTCTCTGGGCAGCTACAGCCACTTACAGAGCAGTGAGCTGGCTAAAGAGACTTCTCCCAGCCCTGTAAGTCTGACAAAACCTCACAAATAGTGGAGATCCCCAGCACAAGCCTCGGCCTGCATTTATAGGTGCTGTCACAGCAGTAACTGCAGTGTGTAGTGCCTCTGCTGCAGACGGAGCAGCTGTTACAAGTGGTTCAATGGGAAAGATTTAAAAATGCCTGTTTTAGTTCTTATCTGAACCTTCTTTTATTAAGACTTCAGGACAGCTCAACCTCTAAGACCCCCTAATGCTGGTTTACATCATAGTTTCATAGCAAACGCTGACCTCAGCAGAAGACTCATCCAGCTCCAGAGCCTCACAACTCCACAACCAGCAACAGAAGGACATTTTTATAGAATGACCTACAGAAACAGTTCTATGTCATTTGCATAAAGATTCTGATTTATGACTACTGGGCCTCCACCCAGATAGTACATTAGGTTATCTTATGATATCAAATAGTAACTCCCAGTGCAATTCATTTTTGCATTACAACTGCCAGTTTGCTTCTCCCAGTGAATACAAGGACATGCATTAATCACACAGGTAGTGCCAGAGATAGACTCTCAGTTTACATGCTGACAACAAAATAAGCTTATTCCATTAAGGGAACTGAAGCTACATGGAAGCACAGAAAATTTAATTAAGTTTCATTTATCTCCTGTGGTAGCCATGCAATTACTTAAGAGTCAATAGCCTATATATAAAGTCCAGACTAAACCATCTATGGAACTCTCAGAAGTACTTTGAAGAACAAGCAGTAAGTCACATTATATGATCAAAATAAAATATTTATTGACTGTATATATTTGAACAAAACAAATCACAAGTGAGTTGTAAGACATGCAGGTACTGCAAGTCATATTTTTTCCATTCCAGTTCCATAAGAGAATGGAAGTATTACATTTGCCTTGTTTTAACCAAATCTGAATCCAAGAAGAGACTATATTGCTTGGACTATGTTGATCCTAGAGCCAAATTTACTAAAACCGAATTAAATTGATGAACCAAAAGATTCAATTAAATACATGAGAAGTCTCTGATACTGATACTTTTCCCATTAGCTGTGGGTTAACACTCAGAGGAAGAGGTCCATATTTAAGTTGCTCTCCCTAATTGTAAAAAATCACATTTTTAAAGAAAAAAATAACATGGCACCTTCCTTAACTAACTGGTAGTTAATAGTTCTTATTTACTCAGTTTAGACTGAGTGACTTCAGATTTCCTTCATATTATTTTTTGAATAGTGCAGACAATTAGGCTCAAGAATTCAGCTGTAAGTTCAAATATAATAATTTATAGATCCATTCTTTCCAATTCAACACTTAATTGATGTAAGTTTCAAATAAAAATATAAAGCTTAGCTCCCCTCTTCTCTCCTCATCCCCATCCTACTTAACTCATCCAACCCAACAGGGAAGAATGAAGTAGCACATGAGTTTTGCTAGTTATGAATTCACAGACAGCAGAGACTGAACTTTCATCCTTTCATGAGGCTGTGCTTATGTGCCCCGTTTCAGCATGTTTATTTTCTAGTATTGCAAGCTCCATTTCACTTTCCCTGATAAAAGGGTAGGGCAAACAGAGTGATGTGAAGATGTTTAAAAGCAAGCTTTCTTCAGCCTCCCACTTTGCTGATCATAAGCCCAGCACAAATTATTCCTAAAGTGCCAAAGAATAATTAAACCAGAATACTAAAACCTCTGGAGAGTATAAAAAGAAGGTATTACATGATTGGTGTTGTTTTGTAATTACATTAGTTTTACATTTCAAAGCATTTCCTAAATAAAGTGAACAGGTAACTTGCAGTCATACACAGTGATCAGCTGGAACATGCTTCACGCACAAAGGAAAAGATTTTGGCTATATTTTTAAAATTCAGGCCAAATTAATCTAAATGTATTGCCTACATGCATTTGGCTTCACACAACAAAACTGTATTTTTCTATCTATTTCCATTATAGTGAAGGGAAAAACTCCTTTTATGTTTCTTACTTTGGCAAATTACTGGAGTTGAATAACTTAGAATTCAGTCAATTCACTTTCAGGGTTTTGTTTTGGTTTGGGTTTTTTTGTATGAACCATGTTATTTGAAGAAAATTACTCCTTAATTACCTGTGGGATTGCAGTCTCCCAGAAGAACAGTTTCCACTACTCTAATTTAGTAACCAAACCCTCTGCTTTTCATATCCGAAAGACAGAACATCATTACACAGTACCATGGAGTAAAATCTGCAAAGGCAGCAACTGTACAACCAAAGCTGAACATGAGATGTGGACCACTCATAATGCTTTATTATTGTGTACTTGAGAAACCAGAGTTCTGGACATTCCAGACATTTTATTTCAGCATGTTCACACAGCTATAACTTCATCTGCTAAATGGCTTAACAGCTTAGTTTAAAACTCTCTTATATTCTAGTTCATTGCTGATTTGTTCCAACTCAATTCATTACAGACAAAACCTGATGGCTGTTGGTGTCACTGTGAAATACTCTTAACCTCAAAAAGATAATACATTAAGTACACATTTTTGACAGACAAAATAGTTGTGTTTATGTGTCCCTGCCCCTAACCTCCACCCATGTCTGCCATAACTAGGCTGACACTATTGACATCCTGCTTCAAGGGACCTGCCTACTATAACGAGACAGAAAATCAACATGACACAATTATGTTTAATTAAACAACTAGTTCAGGTGCAGACTGAATGCTGTTTGCACATTCTGAAATGGCTTAGAAGAAATCAGCTTTGAATGTTTACTTGATCAATGAGCTTTTACTCTAGTCTTCTTGGTGCCTACACTAGCTGGACAGGAACCTTGACCTGGAGAGTAGGGAGACTAATTGAAAGCGTCCATCAGGGAGCGACTGCAAACCCAGGGAACATCATGCTGTGTCACCTCCATAGAAAACAGAAAGCAAAGCTGTGGATTGCAACACTGCCAGGAGGTACAAATAAAGGCTGTACCTGGGAAAGAGGGTTTATTATATGGGATCTGTGTTCAGGAGGTTTAGATGTTTAAAAGCTGAGAGGTTAAGTATCCCAAAAAGGCACTTCATATACCCAGTCTTAGGTGCCTATCTAGGAGGAAAGGCATCAGGCACTACAGAATAACAACTCTCAGGTGTTATTTTTTTGCCTCATTGTTACATGTATGTGGCAGAATTTTCTGGTTCTCCACCAGAGAACTCAGGCCCCAACACCTTCAAGGGAATTACTACCTTAACCTATCACTAAAGAAGGGGAAAATCTTCAGCAATCTTAATTCATCTGATAAAACTAAGGCACTTATAATGGATCATGTAAGTAAAACAGCATGGATCTTTTGCCTTGGACTTGAAATGAAGCTTTTAACTTCATGTAAAAATTAAGAGCTTCTGGTCCTTGGTCCATTGGTGTTGCAGGGATGCAAAATGATCCCTCAAAGAATATATATGTCTTATATACATATATACATACATAGATTTTATGAATTCCAGATAAATCCTAGACAAAATAACTTAGATGAAAGCTATTTTTGCATAAGTGATTCATTTAAACATGAAATATTCCTTTTTAAAAATACTTTGTGTTAGGACTTCTAATATGGAGATTTTCCTAAGCTGCTTCTCTCTTCTTTGTTAAACTTTAGCTTTTATATATGCATTCTTTCAAGAAGTGGGCAGAGATAATACATTTGACTGAATCCTATCTAAAACCAGCAAGTGGCTTCATCTCTATGTTGGCTCTGAACTGGTGAAGTCAAAAGGCACAACAAAGTTAGCTTTGAAGAGAAGAATATTCCAGGGACAGAAATGTTCTTGCTACTCTATCCCATCCTCCATTCTGTGTAACACTGGAGGAGCCTGTACCAGCTCAATGTAGAGTTATCAATTCTGAAGATTTACCCTGGCATCAGAAAGACAGCAAAGGAACAGGAGCTGTATTCACACCTCCTGAATTTACACACCTTTTCTGCCTCCCCTTAAAGCAGAATTTGGTACAGCAGCACTTCTACCTCATAACTTCCATAAGAATAAATTCATAATTTAAGCAACTCTTGCCAGCTCTCATTGGTTTTGACTTTCATGTTAAACCTCTAGTATTAAGATATCTAACTAATTAAAATTAGCTCATTTGAAGTCCATATGGGCTTCATCACTACCATCTAAGCACTTTATAAATGGTAAAGCCCATGGATGGAAGAATCCATGTCATGTGTTTCAGGGGAATCCACAGTTAACATTTCATCAAGATTCCAAGTGGGAATATTTCATGACTGAAGATGCTTGGCATCTTGTAACTCAGGTCAGGTGTAATGTAAATTGCCCTATCATATATCTAATAGTAGCCTCATAAATGACATCAGGAATTAAATTAATAACTGGCTCTTAAGCTTAAATACTTGCAGAAGATGGTGCTAGCCATTCTGTTTTCAGAATCTATCTCTTGTCCAAGGAGAGAGGGCTGATTACGAGGGAATAATACGGCAAATTCTAAAAGGAATATAAAAATACCTAATATACAAAAAATACTAAATTGGTCACTTCATCTTTTACATGAGATGTTAAAGGATGAAGTTCCATTTATTTAGTTTCTGCTCGAAAATTTGAGAAAAAATAGTTCTATGCTGTTTCAAGAATAGTGATTAATTAGGCTTTCTTTAATCTTGTCAGAGTTGTTTGTTTATCATCAGTTCTACTGGATGGCAGTGAAACCATAATCACACAGTATACCTAAGACTTCAGAAGTAGATTGCTATCTACATGTGCAGCTTCACATATGAGACATGGACATATCTCATGATCCACGACTGCACCTCATATAACACAGAGGCAGAGGATGCACAGGAGGCAAAATAACTTGTTGGTATCAGTAAAAAAGATCTAAACCGATATATGCATCCAATGGAGCATTACTTTTGTTTAAATGTGTACTCAGCTACAGGCTTTTTTCTCATCCCCTCCCTCTTTTAAAAAATAGTTCCTTCAAGTATTCTACTGGGTTAGGCCCCTCTGCCTAAAATGTGTAACATACATCCTTTCTCTTAGAAATAAATCAGGCAGATGAAGAACAGCAACACAGGGAAGTATCAGAAGAACAAGGGAACAAGCAAAATAAACACCATACCTGGTGAAGGGTAGAGGTGCCAAGTGACTTGGAAATATTAAGACCCTATAGTTGAAAAGAGCCTCTAACTGAAAGATTCAGGCTTGTTTTACTTATTTTATCATAGAATTGCAGAATGGCTTGGGTTGGAAGGGACCTTAACAATCATCTAGCTCCAATCTACCTGCCACAGGCAGGGACATCTTGCACTAGACCAGGTTGCTCATAGCCCCATCCAACCAGGCCTTGAACACTGCCAGGGATGGGGAATCCATGACTTCTCTGGGCAACCAGTTCCAGTGCCTCACCACACGCACTGTAAAACATCTGGGAGAGGATATTCAAGTACTCGAGCAACTGAAAAACTGGAGATGTTTCCTCATTAAAAACATTCTTCTAACAAATATTCAAGAAAGTACGGCTTGGGGGCATAGGCTTATGTACACTTTAAAGGAGCGAGGCTGTAATTTGAGACTACATTGTTGCTATGAGTCGGAACATATTTTAATATAAGAAAACTGACAAAAAGCCAAGTTTTCTCTTGGTGAAGCTTTTTTAAAGATGTTTTGAGCTTATGGACTTTGAACTCAAAATTCTTTAGCAGTTAAATTTCCTTTACTAAGGCATATGACAGAGGCGTTCTTCCATGACTACTGACTGTTGTTACGCAAGTGCATCTGATTTTACTAAAAAAACCCAAAGTTAACATGAAGTGAACACTGGGATGAGTAAAATAAAAAAATAAGTGAAATATGATAGTGATGGAGATTGTTCTGCAGAAATCTTCAGCTCTCTGTTAATTTTTTTTCTCTAAAACTGTAAAGCCTTTTCAATAAATTTTATGTGGATGGGAATATGTACCCTGAAACCCAAGACCAGACTAATCTTGTGTTCCACAGAAACACATCATAATGACAGAGACAATTTAGAGACAGAAAATAATAAGTGAACAAATCTGAAAAATTTCTTTAGCATTTGCATACCCATAGAGATGGTTGCATAAGCGTCATATTTTGAGTTGGGCAAAGGTAAGGGGACTAAGTCTGGTACCTAAATGAAGCAGCTACACACCAGCTACTGAGAGTTTTTATTTTCCAACCTACACTCCTAAGTGGCCGCTGGGGCATAAGATGGGGCACTGAAGAGGTGTCTTTGATGAAGCAAAGCATGTGTGTGTGTAGACAGGTGCAATCTGTGTGATACTCTCAGCTGAGATTGCCATAGGAAAGTCTCATTACAAATAGTCCAACTTTCAGGTTCTGAAGAAAATCCCCAGCTTTCATATCAAGAATTAATCCCAGGCTGAATTTATAGATACGAGTGGTTTATGTTATGTTGGTCTTGAAATAGTTTCATGTATCTCCTTTCCTAGCCAATGATAATGAAACTGTGATGTTTGAATGATCGGACTTGGTGAAAAAGTGTTTGTCCTGCAAGACATCTCCTCTGTCTTTCTTTTTTAAATAGTCTTCTCTTCTCAAGGTAAGGCTATTAGAAAACCCATTGAGACTCAGGAGATCAACAGCTATGTGGTAGTTTTGGCTTTTTCTTCCCTGGCAACTTCAGTAATTATTAGCTTTCTTGTTTCGTTTCTTTAATGGGTGGATGAAAAATGGTAAGTATGCAGTGAAGTTTCCAATGCAAAGAAAGCATGACATTTGTAGTTTCAAAGTGCTAAGTCTTTCCACAGATGGGTTTAAAATGAAAAACAATTCTACAAAGTGACTATTTCCTCTCATAGGTTTTTTTTGTTTGTTTGTTTGTTTCATTGCTTGTTTTCCTAGAGAGTAGTGTGCTGAGACCTGGAGCATTTCTTTGGTTATCTGTTCTCTTTGATATTAACAACACTTCCCAGTTTTGGAAAAAAAAAATTAAAGACACAAAAATAGATCTGTAACATACTATAGACAGGACCTTGGTCGACTTCATGGTGCCTTAGGAAAGTTTAGTTTGCAGTTTATAGAATCATAAAATCACAGAAGGCTAGGAGCTGGAGGGAACCTTAAAGATCACCAAATCCCAGCCCCCCTGCCTTGGGGAGGGGCACATCCCATTAGATCAGGTTGCTTAAGGCCTTGTCCAACCTGGCTGTGAACACAGCCAGGGTTGGGACATCAACCTCGCTGGGCAATCTGAGCTCCAGTACCTAACCAGGCTCAAAGGAAACAATTTTTTCCTAATATCTCACCTAATTTCCTATCTTTTAATTTGTACTGATACTCTTTGTCCTATCACTACAGTTCTTGATGAACAGTGCCTCCCTGACTTCTCTGTAGGCCCCTTCAGATGCTGGAAAGTTGTTAGGAGCAACCTTCTGTTTTCCAGGTTCAAGAGGCACTTTCTCAGTCTGTCTTCATATAGAAGGTGCTCCAGTCCCCTTGATCATAATTCTTACACTTAATCCCTTCTTACTGGTTGGAAGGTTTCCTATAATGATACTAAACAATACCAAAAACACTGATGGAAGTAGGAGCAAAGAAGACATGAGGTATCAACTGCCTATATAAGATCTTCTAAAACTACAGTTTTAATAATGCTTTTTGAAAAGATGATTGCTTGCTTAAGCTTAGAACACAAAATCCACCAGATTTTAAATAATATATGTACAAATCATACCATATACAAGCCCCACAGTCAGTGCCCACAAGTACTCAAACCAGAATCAAAATGCACAAGAGAAAAAGCTTGTTATTCAAGTAAATTACTTGGAAAATAAAGAATAGAGTAGCTCCTTCACTACTGCCTAAAAATGACAAAAAAAGGTGACTTCATGCTTAAGGGTACGCTCCTAAAATGAATTAATGCCATTCAAAAATTCTCAATTGTATTACTATTGAGAATAGTAATAAAAGTAATGACTGCTAAATAATCGGTGCAAAAAAAAAATCCAACCTGAGCCACTACCCTACAGAATTGAATTTCATGTTAAGTATCACATATCTCAACTCACAAAGCCAATGTTTACAGTTGCTGAAGTACTAATAATCTTCAGTGTGATTCATACTTTGAATAGGTTGTACCCAATGGATTTACTTCAAAAAATAGAATTTCATTCCTTAAGCAAGATAATTTTCTTTTGGTTTTAACTGGTGGGGGGTTTTTTTTGTTTTGTTTTTGGGTATTTTTTTATTACGTATGTGATTAAAGGGAGGAAAATACATAGTAAAAGTAGTATAGTTCTGGCTTGTTTTGTTGTTTTGCTTTTTTAAAAATATAAATTGTATAAGGATCATGTTCCTCTTCTAAGAATATACTTGATAGGTATGCTTCAAGAGCACTTTCTTGTCCCTGAGGACAGTATTTATATCATCTAATTTCAGACACCCAGCTCACATAATTTACATCACTCTCTTGGAGTTCTCACTAAATAAACCTCAGGAAGTAAGCAATTCATATACTATAAATAAGAACATGCCTAGGTGCACTAGGGAGATGGTGAAATTAATCTCTAAAGTGTCAGATTATTTTTAGTTTTTTGCTTTCACCCATTTCCCCAGCTATTAAAATTAGCTCTGTTAGTTCCAGACTTCCTTAATTTTGAAGAGTTAAGCAACCCATACAACATGGACATTCTTCCTTTCTACCTCTCCTTCCATTACTAGATATATCTTATGAAAATGGTTTACTATGTATTCCAAAGACTCTTAAAGAATCATCAGAATATGCCAAATACAGGGAAGTCAGACATGAAAAGAATAATTACACAAACACAATGTAAGATTGTCCTTTCAAATTACTAATTTCCTAGCAGGAACTAGTTTCCAACATCTTAGAATAAAGTGCAGGAGTTTGGGAAGCAGCGTGAATTGGGCAAGAGAAGAAGGGAAGATCACCAGGTTCATGCCATGGAGCACAAGAGGCCAGAAGAACAGTACAGCTGGCCTTCACAACATCAAAAATGTTGATTGATGGAAAGTCAGATCTAGGTCTATGTTTCTATATTAACCAGTTCCTTGCTTACACTGACAGCAGCAACATATCACCACTGAGTTTCTTCTCTGAATGTGACACAAGAAATAATAATCTTGTTCAGCAGAGGAATTGAATTTTGCAGAATTCCTCTAGCTTGCCCTAAAATGTCACAGTTCACTATAATACTGTGCAATGTGAAGAAATTGCTGCATTTTATGTTATACATAAACCTTTCAAAAAATGTCTGACTTTATCCTTTTCCATTCCAGAAAGCTTTCAAAACCCAAGTGGATAAAGTTTAAAGCAGCTTGATCTCGTCTCATAGCTGTTCTTCAAGCAGGTGCTTTGATAAGAGAGCCTGTGAGCTTCCTCACAAGAATAAACTATCCTCTGATGAGATTAAATAACACTCAAACCCAAGAATTTTTAAAAAAGCAATACACACCCCAGGACGACCTGATAATGAAGCATAACTCTATAATAAACATTCAAATACTAGAATTCGAGTTTAAATTCAAATTACAAAACACTCCAAAAATTATTAATTCAAAGATTTTCATTAAAGCTAAGTTAACAGTTCTGTCTGATTCACAAAGTACCGGTACTACAACACAACTACATTATTTAAGGTTGTAGAAGTGAGTAGTTTGAATACACACAATGAAAAAAAATCTACTGAAGAGATTTCTATATACAACTTTTAATGAAAACTTGGAGAAAGAGCACAACCTAGCAGCAAGACTTTTTGGTTTTTCTTTGTTGTACAGCATTGGGTTTACATGCAGCATTATTAAATAGTAACCTATCTAGACAATAACATATATAAGACATAAGCATCATTTGAATTAAGTCCATTTTCACTAAGGCAATGAGTTAAAATTCCCTATTAAAAACTTGAATACAAAAAATAGGAGTTTTAACTAACAAGCAACAAACACACACATTATATATTGTCGAATCAAAACATTATGCAATAGAAATTCCAAGTTTATGTATTACAAGATAAAATGAGTTAACAGGTACAAGTCATGGTTGACAGGAAACTGAAGACTTTCAAAGTTTGTCCCAGAAGAATCCTCTTATATTTTCTTTCTGAAAATGTGTGTTATCAGCTTCTTAAGGTGTCAAAAATGGATAAATGTTATAAGAAAACGTATTCCCTTCAAGAGTGAAAGAGCAAGTTCAACAGTTATCAAAAAGCAGCTCTTACAAAGTTCACCAGATAAACTATTCAGCCTTAGAATGTAATTCAAATATTAAAGCTGAATAGTTTTAATAATATTTTTAATCCCCATGGTGCATAGTAGACAATTCCTGGTCATGTGAAACTTGGGTCACATCTCAGTAGTTAAAATTTTTAGCAACTTCTTTCCTCTGCAAACCCACTTCATGATCAATAGTTTTCAGTTGGAGAAAAAGATAAAAAAATCACAACTTGAAGAACTGGAAAATATTTTTTTTACGGGAAATATATCTGAGGAGACAAAATTTTACTTAGGAACAGAAATACGTACATAAAACAAAAATATGGGGATTTTTTTAGTCTTAATTATTTTAAATGTTAGATTTGATTATCCAGATTCTCCTAAAAAGAAGTCTTCTTGAACTAGCTATTGTTCAGGAAAGAACTGATCAGTGACACAGACATGACTTTAAAAAATCCTAATGCCATGCCTTAAGGCTACATTTCACTTCCATTTCTTCTGGCAATATTACCCATGACAGCAGTGCTCAGTCTATAGCGTATTATAGGATGTGGGAGTTGACAGTAATATTAGTTCATTATTCAATATTAATTGTCATACACGGCCTAAAAAAAAGGGCAATATATTTAATTACAAGAGTTTATCTTCACTACAAGACTTGTAACTGTTTAGTACACTTATTTCTCAAGCAGTTACACTGACTTACACTGCTTGAGAAGAGCAATAGGACTTTCCAGATAAGAATTAAATTGAAGTAACTAGACTTCAGCACTGTAATGCTAAAGGGATATTAAGATAATTTTAAACATATTCTGGAGAATATTAATTTCAACACTTACAACTATTTACTCAAATAATAAGACATTCGAGTTCTAGTAAAACTGGTAACCCAAGAAATGCTGATTTTTGGGGTCAGAAAATAGCTGTAAATACGAAAGTAGTCTACACTTATGCTGCTGAAATAACGGACCTCAGGTATGTACGCTAAGACATTAAGGGCAGAAGAAAACATGTGTGGCCAGCAAAGACATGTTATAACAAAATCCAACTGAACATTTTCCAGGTGTGCAGATTAAAAATAACAAGCAGTGGGATATAAACTAAAGCACGACCTTCACACCTGTGATTTCTGACCTTTTCCACTCCTGTCAGACCTCCATTTCATAAAAAGACATGAAACCCCTTCCCTAAATCACTGTTTTGACAGTAGCCACCTCCAAACCTTCACCCCTCCCTCTCCTCTGCCGCAGAGGCACCTGCCTCTGCTGTGCTTGACAACCCTCTTGGCAGACACAGCTCTCACCTGGCCAGACACCACTGGCACAAAGAGCTCTCCACAAAGCTTCAACACTTGCACCATAACTGCACGGGCTCCTCCTGTGCTGCCCCACACTTGCCTCCATGTGCCCCAACCCACACTGCGGACCACGCCTGTTCATTCTTCACACAGAAAGTATCTAATGTTAATGCCAGGGCAGAGTGCAGCTTCCACATTTATTGAATAAACAAACTTGCTGTGGTAGTGTTATTTCAGTGCAGTGTTAACCAGCCTGGGTGACTCTCACGTACCCTACAGCTAAAGTCACCGCAGGGAAATCCACAATGCCTTTTCTTCTGAAAAGCACCTAGAGATTGATCAGCAGCTTCTGGACTAAAGGCAAACAAGTGAAAAGAAATGCCACAAACAAGAAAAAACTCAAATGCCCTTGCAGCATTACACTCCTTACCAAGAAGGGACTAAACTTTACCTTTGCTGAAATGTAGGATGCAGAATGAAAAGGCTCAAGGTCTGCAGAAGTTAAGGAAAGGGCTCAGTCCAGCAACTCTTCTCCATCATACATGGAATGCCACATTCACACCACATCATGAGAAGGGCAGGGAACAAGGGGAAGCACAGTTCTTTTCTGTACTCCTGACACATGTGAAGTCCAGGGAGTCTCCAATAACTGGGATGTAAGGTTTTACGTTTTTTTTCCTTTTAAGTCAGGGCAAGCAGACTGCCTGCAGAGAGCACCTTTTCAGACAGCATAAGCAGCTAGGTGTGTCTACCTAGTTGCCAATTTATTATTATGAAAACCCTCTACAAAAACATGCTTATTTAACCAGGATTAACACAGTCCTGGAGGCTTCACTTTTCATCTCCTTCATGCGTAAGTTTCATGCAGCTTTATTTATATATAATAAATAAATAATATTTATTTAAAATAAAATCCTTACCTATTCCAAAATTTCTTTATTTCAAAGAGGTTTATAAATTTGGGTTTTCTTTAGTAATAGCTCACTAACTAACTTGAAGCAAGACAAAACACTGGTCTTTTGAGAATGAACAACAAGTAAACTTAAAAATGTAACATTATTGTTGGAAGATTAATTCTAGCTACAGATATCTAACAGGACAAAAACTTAAAGCCAGGCACTCACATTGCATACATTAAGTAGATAGAAAACTGCAATGCATGTAAAAGTTTTGTAAACTCTATTCTACATAATCAAAAATGACAACAGGGTTTCAAAGTGTCTTCAGTCATGCTCAATGGAGAACAAACTTAGTTACTACATTGGCATACCAGAAAACATATTTTCATATGCAGAACCAGAGGGGAGATCTTCAAACTATCATATTTTGAAAAGAATAAACCATACTATTCATGTATTATCACAACTCATTTTTCACAAAAGTATTGATAGAAAATTTCAATACTCTAAGGGTTTAAACGAACTTTTACAGAACATAGATAGATCTGCAACATTTGAAATACTCCATCATGCACACAGCATTCTCACAATGCATCATTTCTTCTGAAACATATAATGCATGCACTGGTGACAGTATAAAAATAAACAGAATCACTCTGTTAAAAAAAATAGTGTTAGAGTGGTATTCTCATTTGAAAAATGCGTATTTTTTTTCAGATGCTTAACAGTATTATTCTCTTACAAAAACTGAGATGTTCTGCACAATTTTTGTTTCACTTGTGCTCACTTTGAATTGCATTACATATCTGAAGTGTTAATATCCCCAAAACTTCAATCAAGAGCTCTTAAACTCTACTTAAGCTGAATAATACAATGCTTAAAAGAAACAAATCTAGTATTTCTAGCTGCATTCTAACTTTATTAATTGTTTCACTTTCTCTCCATGCTCCCAATAAATCATGTGTTTTATTGAGAGTGACTCCTTTACAACTACTTTTCATAGGTAAGATATATCCATTGTAACTCATTACTTGTATAATTAAACAAAATTCCTACCTTTCTCAAAGAACACAGCATTCCTAGTGCAAAAAACTAGAATTCAGTTTGAAGCAGAGTTACAGTTCTCTCATATTTCAGAAAATTTGAAAAAGTTTACTACTGCCAGAGAACTGTTCAATTAAAGCCTGCTTTAAACTTCATAATCCAAAAATGCAGTAAGAGTCCTTTTTCTTCCAGGAATTTTTTCAATGAAAAGTTGACATCCAATTCCATCAGCCATTTTAAGAATGTGTACAAAAATAATTTAATTAGAATATTCTATGAAACATGTAATTTTACTAAGAGCTCAGACACTGAAATATTGATTCCTGTTAAAGGGACACCTATTCTAACCAGTGTTCAGGAGCTGATTAAACTATAATGTTCCCCCAAATCTTATTCCAAGAGATTTTCTCATGTTTTTTTAATAAAAAATCCCTACAGATCCAAAAGTGAGTCCATTTTTGGGGTGAGAAGTGGATTTGCTTTGTTTCCCCAAACAAAATGGGAGAAGGTCCCTTTAACAAGGAAGGAGATAGGCATCACTTAATCAGGATGTGGGAATGGAATCTGTACCTATGGGTAAATGGCAATGCGTTCTGTGTTGGTTCAGCCCTTGGTTCTGAGTTCTGCGTCACTTCTGGCATCGCCCGCTCATCATCTGTCCCATTAATACTTTCCGGAGTTAAAGGAGACTGAATATCCCCTCCAGCTGATTCCTTAAGTGAAACAAACAACACATTAAAATTACCAAATGACCTGCCCAGGAAGGCTATGTACATAAAACCACTAACATTCATTCTTAATCAATACACAAAGTTTAGTTAGTATTAATTTGATGTTCAGATTTCCAGCATCCCTCATGGTCACATTTTTTCATGTGTACTTAATAAAGAAGTATATTACCAAAAGATTCACATTATCTTGTACAAAACACAAGTAGCCTATGAATTATTTGTAAGACCCAACCTTCCACTTATTACAGACCTCTCTCTTACCTGGAATTTCATTCCACCCTCATTCTCATACACGGTGGGTGACTCTTGACAGACGGAATTCTTGTTTCATACTTTACATTCTAATGCAGTGAAACAAACAATTCTGATATTTGTTTCAAAATCTAGCTTTATTAACCAAAGTGAACAGTGGGACTGCCATTTGTGGTGTGTTCCCCGTTTCACCTATGAGCCATTTGTAAAGAACACTTGTTCAGGAAAGTACAGGCAAAAATTTTCATAGACATGCTGGCCTAGACTAGCTCTTGCTATTCTCCTTCCTTACCTGGGGAGGAGAATACTCCAGCTACACCCAGGTGTACACATAGCTATGGGTATGCAATTGGAGACTTGAAGAATGGTCACCTCCCAGCAGAAGGCACTGCTGTGGTTTTCATTACCTTTCATCACACCAGCATGTATGTTTGTGTGTACATTTAAGTATGAAAAAGAACAAAGTTGAAAACATAAAGAGGCAAATAAATTATTCTATACAAATGGCATGGTTTTGTCTTGTACTACTTCTTCTACTAGTAATATTATTGTTATCATTCTCATCATCCAGTAGGAGAGACAGCTTCCATTGACAATAAATGAAAGATATAAAAATTTCTAGATATAAAAAATTTTCTTTTATTTTTTCTTCTTCTCAAACTGCATTATGTATTCTAAAAAATTACACACCACAGTCTAAAAAATCTGGATAGCTTGTGTCTTTAAGATAAAATTCCTGCAACTCTATTACTAGATACATAAAATCAGAGCCCGCTTATTAAAATGTTCTAAATGTGCATGCACAAAAATTATTTCAATACAAGGGAAAAAAAGTGTGAGTTCCATCTAGGCTTATTTTTTAGTAAAGTACTTCCATAGACTCCTAATATGAATGAAACTCAAGTAACTAAATTTAAGCCAGAAATGAATCCTAGTCTATGTAATAGCTAAAGGATCATGGCCGGCAAATTCATAAACAATAGAAACATCAGTTTCTAGTGTGTCTCTCTTCCACAAAAAGTACAGGTTAATCACACACATTCACAACTACCCCTGCCTGATAAGTTATTTATTTGCAGACAACTCTAATGGAGCTGACTATGAACAAAACACTAAATACAGAAAAAGCCACTTAAACTGAAAAGATTTTTCACAAGTGTTTATAAATAATATATTCCCATTTTATATTAATTAGAGGAGTGAAAGTATGTGAGATGTGTATATGTAATGAAGTTTTTATTCCATACCAAAATAACTTCACATATCCACTCCAGATTTTTCAAAATTGAGGAAGACATTGTGGTATTTAGTATTTAAACTAAACATAATGGGGTATTCATCAAAAGGTATCTTAAATTTCAACATCTTAATAAAAAACTTCACATGCACTTACAAAAGTGACCTTATAGTAAAACAAGCAGACATTACAGCACAGATCAAACCACCTTTAAGTCATAACTAAATAAGGAACAGAAAAAAAAGAACATGTTCTAAAATAATGAACAAACAAAAACAAGTCCAGCATGTTCAGTTATTGAGTATTATACTTTCTTCCAAGTAAGTATCCCATACACTTCCCTGGCACAGCTATTTTTCACAGTGTTTCTCTGCACAGACTGGCAATGGCATAATTCTGCCAGCTACTGCCACCCTAACACATACGAGCCATTTGTTGCAGTATGCGTTGCAGAAATCCACATAACAGCTTTTTCACAATCTCTAAGTAAATTTTGTACTTCTATAGAGAGAAAGACAAAAAATTATAAGCCAGGACCATTTTGCCAAAACCAACCCATTTCTTGCACTAAAAATTATGTGATTTTAAAACTTTTCAGGTAATAGCTATTCCTAATAGTTTGCATAGGAGAGGCTCAGAATCACAGACCAAAGACTATTTTGACTAAATTACCCACCCCACAATTTCAGAAACTAAAAAAGGTCTTAATCTGAAATTATCAGGGTCAAAAAAACCAAAAAAAACCTACCAGAGTACAGTCATCCTTAGAAAAAAAGAACTGAGGTTCAGATGCCAATTGATTCGGGTGAAACCTCTCAAGATTGATGGGGTGCAAGGGCAAACTGTACAAACTGCACTCTTTGGTTCTGTACTTAAACCTAATAAAGGTTACTTTTAATAAAAAAAAAAGGATATAGGTAGCTGGACACAATTGTCAGGTTATTGCTTCATGCAGCTCAGTGAACTCGAGATCTAAGTGCAAGTACCTAGGGAAGCTTGTAACTGAGAATAGACCATGGGTGGCTTGCCACTGCGAGATCCATGACTTTATGACAGGAGCAAAATAATTCCCTATATTACAAGACAGACCAGGGAAATAGGAGGTGGCAGAGTAGGGGAGCCAGTATTTTAGTTTTCTATAAACATGGTAAGAGGTTTGCAAGTTTTTATTACCTAAGGCTAAGTTAAATGGATGGTATAGCTATGTGCATAGCTGGTCTTAAAAAACCCGAAACAGACAACTTCTTTCTAGACGAAAGACTCCAGACATATCAGACATAGATACATTGTTTACTATTATATGGATCTGTCTTCATACAGATGAGTTAAAGTACAGGTTCTCTGACACAGAAACAATGCTTTACTCTTCATCTCAAGAAAGCCCAGGGCACTTGATTTGACTTATATTTAACAAAGCATCATCTCTCTTCTAATTTGGTAGTCCAGGCCACCAAATGTCTTTCTCTGAACAAGTTAAGTTCCCTTTATATTTAAGGTAAGTGGTGATTTTATCTATTGTCTGATATTCTGGAAAATTAAAGTAAACCTGCTGGTAGACAGGCAGAGAACAGGGAGTATTAAAGAAACAGGGAGAACGAAGAGTTTAAAATTAGCTGCTGCATTGCTCAGGGGAAAAAGAACTCCTGCTATTAAGTAACTGCAAATTAGGCTATGCATGGTTTTCTTTCTACCATGTGTTTCACACGCACTAAAAAAAATTCCAAAGAACACATTCCATCAGATGAAACAAAATATCCAAGAAACCTACGCAACCTCTACTGCCTGGCCATTGAGGCGCTTTATAGGAGCAACACTTCGCTAAAGAATATAACACCTGAGAGAGTCAACCTAACTTCAGTGGCCTTCAGGCAAAATTGCGCTGAAGTTTTAATATGGCTCGAGTCAGCTAAATATTTGAACCACCAATACATACCAAATTTCTGAGATATTTTTGTCTCTTGATTTCTATTTGTCTGCAATTTCCCAAGTTTTTGTATGGCATTCAGAATTGAAACTCACATGTAGCAGAGGTATTTTCAGACTTCAGTCAAATAATAGTGAACAGCAAATGTCTTGTGCAGTGTTTTGTTATATTAGTTGTAGAGATATTTCACAAAGATTCAATCTGTAAGGCCATACTGAGGCAGAAAAATGTACTTTTCCTCTCAGAATTCTGTGGTAGAGAGGTTGGGAAATGCACCATATCGGGTACTTGAATTAACTGGTAAATAATAAAGATATTTTTAAAGCTGTACCAAGAGAAATAAAACATTCTATTTAAGTTTAATGTGCGTATTTTCCAGTTTTGATAGGCAGTATTTTCCTAATTTTTATTAATTTAACACAGAAAGATATCTGCAAGTCCAAGATGCAGAGGGGACTGATCCTTTTAGATAACTGAATTATCATTATAGAGTTCATAGACCTCCCAGTGTCCTTCCTGTCAATGCCATCAAAGCTCCATTAAAAAAGCGAGGTTCCTGCAAAGTGTTGACTAACAACTAAAAGTATCTCCTTCCTCTTTCACTCTCCTCCTCTGCAACGGATCACGATGCAAATGGGAAAGAAGAGCTATAAAATTATTCAGAAAGACAACAACTGAATTGTTTGTCTTGCAGCCGCTTTTTGGCAGGTGATGAAAATGAGAGCAGGTGCTCTTTCAGATGTCTCTGCGGTCCCACCTTCCCTCCCTAGTACCAAGCACCCATCCTCCTTCCAGTCATAAATCCAACTGAATGAGCCCAGTGCCACAGAAGTGCTGGAGTTTGCCATGATGCCATCGCTTCCTATCTGTTCTAAACTCTGAAGTTCTTGATTTGATTCCCTTCCCCCTAGGGAACTAACATGTGAAGACTAGTGTTCATGTGTCAGCACTTGCACTAACTATATTACTCAGAATAATATGCTAGCTTATCAACACAGTGAAAAGCGAGGAGAAGAAAGTAAGGCCTGAATAGGAAATTATTCTTAAATGTGCCATAATGAAATTGCAGCCCTCAACAGGCATTATAGAATCACTCAGAGTAACATTTCTGTAATAGCATACAGTATGAAATGTTAGGTTTCAACTGTAAAAGGGATTCTGTACAGAAAAATGAACAGTATTAATAGCTCTCACAACTCAAGAGAAAGCTTTAATCCTGATGAACTGCAAGACAAAAGTACCTTGTATCTTAGTGAATAGCTCATATTTATGTCCAAACCAGGTAATGGCACACCATTTGATAGTGTCAGATTTTACTTCTGAGTCAAAAATATTAATCAACATGTCAAAAGAGAAGCATAATATTTTTTTTTTGCCTATAACATCAAGTAACTAGAGGCCTGGGTGAAACACTTCACTGTTTCTAAAGTCAAGTGTACATTATGGACAAGTGTATAATACTGAAATACTTACAACATTGTCTCTGTGGAATTTATCAGAAATTTAGAGCCAGTAATGTAAATTTATAAAACCCTCTGCCTTATTTTTTTTCCATTTCAGTGGAGCAAGCAGTTTCCCATTAACAGAAAAAGTCAGCCTAGTGTTTGGGCAAAATGCCTACTGGGAAAACAACATGAGATTTGTTCATTGTGTATGTTCTGATTTCCACTGACTTCTCTTGGTAGGACACCAGATGTAGCTTTCTGATAGCAATAAAACTATTTGTACAGCACACTGGCAACTGCCGTCCATCAAAGAGCAAGAGCCTTTTACAGTAAAGAGCACTGAAGATACACTGATTCAGTGAAAAAAGACTCCCCAGAAAAAAGGTTCAGCTGCATTAAGTCTACCCAACTCAGGAGTCCCTGCTGAAGTTTTAAAGCTGTTGCATACTAAGACTAAGAGCAGGAATTACCTTTGTCTTCACTTCTGCTCAAAACAGAGCAAAACGCTAACTGAATAAAAAATCTTTGACAGGGGGAATGCAGGAGAGATGGGGCATAAAATTCTCAAGGAATTTATTTTTTCAAAGCAAATTCAAAGTACTCATAATTAATTTTAGCCATAACTAATGTAAATGTGAATAAAGTAACTTACTCTCTGATTAGGCCTAGATTAACTCAGTTTATGTTTTGAGATACCAATAAAATTCCAGAACCAGCCTGTTGCAGAATCTATCATCTTTCTTCAACATATCTCACATGAGAAAACTACACAGTAGGAAAAGCAAAAATAGTTTGCTGTTTCAACCTTTATTTTTGGTGCAATGATCATTGCATGAAAGTTTTTTACAGTGCACCACCAGAAGTTATGTGGCTACAATAGGAAAAAAGTACAAGAAGTGTTTAGCATAGCTCACTTACATAACCATGTTTACTCATTTTCCTGAGAAAAATGAACAAAAGAAAAAGGAATAAAAAAAGAACCTTATTTTATTTTAAAGCAAGGCCCTTTGACTCATTTGCAGTATATGTTAAATGTATTTTTAAGATTTCTTTACACTCTTTCTGACCGATGAGAGGATTCACAGTAACTGATAAATACCCTATTAATTTTAAAGACATACAAATGTAAGGAACAATACCATAAGTAGCACAGACAACACACATGATGCTTGAATCAGGCAATAAGACTCACTTGAGAGGGTGTACTTGTTAGCTCCATTTTTTCATGGGATTTTTCCTTTGCTATTCGCGCAGCTTCTTTGAATTCCTGAAATTTTTCAGCAAACTGAAGGTACATATGTTTAGAGAATAAAAAAAAGAAAAGAAAGAGTAGGCGTGAAATAATACATTACAAGCAGAACAGAACACTGTACTTTGCATTTCACAAAGTCAAATTCTGTTAGTAATTTTAAAATTTTTTTCTCCTTATTAGATACTCATTTGAATGAGTTACACAGTGACATACCTTTCAGGCATAATACACGCTCCTTATATGCCAGGAAAATGACAATGCAATGAAGCATGATCTGTTGCTGGTAGTTTTAAGAAACTCACCTCAGAGATTACTAATAATAGGGACAAACTGCCTTGCATAGCTGCTTTCATATTTAGATTTTACCCTTCTCAAACAACAAATAATCTGCTTCTGAAGCCTAATGTGAATAACATGAACCTGGAGACCTTTCAATGTACTTTGTTCTTTCATGATGGAAACAATACTTATTTCTTCCCAAATTTTAACTGCATTTATAATTTCAATAGCTAATTAGAAAATCAACAGTGGAAATACTATGTTCATTTCTAGAACATTCATTGACATCAATCAAGTTAAAGAACAAATTCATTGAACTAGAACTGCCTATACTGAACACTAAATCATGAAATTGCACAAGAACTGCCATATGAGGCTTTATTTTCTATGCTACATGTACCTCTTCCCAAAAACAGCTAAAGCAGCAATTTAGAAATATATGCCCCCTTCAACTTGAAATATTAGATTATTTTGTTAAGAATAGGGCCTAGTTTCTCTGGTTAGGAAAAGAAATGGCTTCATAGTTCTCATCTTTTCACTACACTAATTTCTAGAGTAGCCACACATTTGATTTTGTGTCCTACTGCTTTTATACAGAACATTATCTTTATATGATCAGCTTAGGAGTGAAATTATTCTGCAGACATATCAGAAGCTTCTCCAGCAGCTTTTAAATCTCTTTGGCAGCCGCATATGAAGAAATTGTTTTGGATTCAATGAATTTAGAAGGTACAAAAAAGCTACTTCTTGTGTGGCACAACCTCACCAATTAATTTCAATCAGAACTTCACTTACTATACAAGACCTAAAAAAAACGTATGGTCTTTAAACCTTCTTCTGGTAGGCTACTAGTATCTGAAGAAATGAAATTTCTCTCCACTTATATCCTGTATTTCACTTGTCAGGTTATATGAAAGCTTATTTTTTCTGGAAGTTTAATGCAGCATCAAAAAACTCTCAGAACAGATGACAAAATTGGCAACAGATCACCAGAACAAGATAATACTTTTTTAAGACTTGTTCCTAAACCTCTTGGGTAACCTATTATTTAAATCAGCTTTAAGACTAGAGAATTATTAAATGGCAAATATGATGCTGAGGTCCGGAATAAATGGCTGAAGACAAAGGCAGTAAATATGATCTTCTGTATCACAGCCATAGAAACGTTTGAAAAAAAATATATAATAGATCAATAGATAGCATTCTAAGAAAGAGCCAAGAAGCCAAAATAGATTGAGATTTTCACAAATTTTCTAGAATTTGAGATAGTCAAATGATGAATAACTTGATAAAATTCCTGAATAACAATAATGAGGTCTCGTGGTATGAAAGGAGAAATTTGCTGGAAGATCACATTTTTAAGAAAAAGATGAAAAATTGTTCATGGAGACTACATAAGGCTGCTGCCAGTATGGTGGCACTTTCCATTCAGCATTTTCTTTAGGTTGTATGGAATAAATCAGGTCAGCTAACTTAGAGGGTAAGACAGCAAACCCTAAAAGGAGCACTTCTCATACACCAGGATACTATCAAAAACACAGACATACTCTGAATGAAAAAGTAGTCTCAGTTTTTCCTGAAAGTGAGAGGACATTCTGTTTCTCCTACTGCAGCAGCAAGAGGGACTCTGATAGCAAATCAAGGTCCTGTGAATATCCTCCAACACAGGTTATCTTTCAAGTATCACTGACATCTGATGGAGCAGTCTTGAGATGAATTTTTGGTCTAACATATTGATAAAAGGCCTAGCGAACAGAAAGAAATGTTTAATTAATTTTCCTCTACACTGTTTGTATGTGAAGTTGATTAGAGTGCCATCACGGAGTCTCACTCCACTAATTCCTATTCATAATAATTGTACAGAAAAGAGGTTGTCATTGTTGCACTCTACCCTAGCAATTAGTTCAGAAGGACGGGGCATGTGAACAAAAACTAAATAGTACAAAAGTCAAACATGTACTATAAGATATGCAGATAATGATGCGAGAATAAACAGTTCACTTTATCTGCTCTGATTATTTGCATCATGAAACTGTGGAAATTGGTCACACACTAGACCAATTTATTTTGTGGCTGCAGGCTACCTTTTGCTCCCTGGAACTTAAAACATTTAAAATTCTAAAGCTAGCTGTTTCAGAGTGTTCTGGTAAACCTGGCTATGAGGCACAGAAGCAAGAGTAAGTAATCTGAGGGAGAGACAAAACAAGAAAAAGAATATAGACATGATTTTGCTGAGGTTTCAGGGCAGATCTGATTCAGCTCTTCTGATTCTCAACCAAACATATCTACCAGCTCCAGTGGATGAACAGCTTCTCATCTAAAGAAAAATATTCTTTTCCCATCTATATATTTTTCGTTTTTTATATATAAAACAAAAAGTTTTATCTTGAGGAATTTTAGTAGCAACAATTGGCAATTGCAACTCACATGGATATCACTTTAATAATTCAGATATAATACAAGAGGAGTAGTGTGCTGAAAAGGGCCAATAGATTCACCATAATCTTCAGTAAAGGTCTATGACTCTGTATTTTTCTTAATAAATTTGCTTATTCTCCATGAAACAGCAACCTGAAAAACTGCTCAGCAAAAAGAAAAAAAGTAAGAAAAAAGTCTACTATAGCCTTTCAGATTAATTTTTCAACAGCAATACAGAGCTTTATGTCAAAGGCATATTTAAAAGTGCTAGACATCTGCCTGAGGACAGTGAAAAGAATGAGATTGAAAGAACAGTAATTAAGAAGGTGACAGAGGGAGGGCAAGAGAAGAGTTGAGGACAAAGCAGATTAAAAAAACCCAACATATTTTCAGTGGCAAGGATAACCTCGTGTTTAAAGTCAGGCAAACAGAGTGTGCAAGACTACAGCAGGATGCTTTACCCTCAAAGAAACATCTACAAATAAGATAAACAAACTAGTCTGTGAGAGAAGCAAACTAGATTAGCACTTGTGCTAAGGCCATTGAAACATTAAGTTATTTTCGTGTTGGTAAGCAAATGCTTCTAGGACATACACACTAAATTAACTGATGAGGTTTCCAGGTTCATGCATGCTGCCTGAATAACATGGTTATACTGGGTCTCATTTTAATGGTTTTCTGGCAGGTCCTGCTTATTCTTGGATAGTAACAAGTACTTTCTCAAATGGGCTGCTATGACTACTCTTCCCTCAAAAAGCTAGCCACCATTATTCCTTACTGAAACATGTATTCCTCCTATTACACTTGCGTGTCCAAATTTTTTCTTTATTTCAAATATGAAAACTTTCTGCTTAATACAAACACAAATTCTTAAACTGAACTGAAATTCCTTATCTGAAAAAATCACACTTGTACAGGCTCCTGGACTCATCTACCAGGGCAGCAGCAAAAACAACAAGTAGAAATGTAGAACAGATGCTCAGAGGAACTATGCCATGAGTTTGAGAAACAGGGATTACTGCTTTCCTTGGAACAAGGTCTATTTCCTTCCTGCAGAAGGAGACTAGAAAAGAAACTCATGTATGGCACATACTGCTGTAGCAAACATTTCAACTTTTGCATTCCAGTAGAAAATATATTTTTCTTTTACATTAAATGTATTTCCCCCTAGCTTTACTATAAGGCTACAAACTTTGAAATAACAGTAATTTGATGCACTACAGTAGAAAAATGAAAGTGAATGTAGCCTAAAAGACAAAAATGCACCTGAAGATTACCAGTAGGTTTTTCTAGGAGATTTAAATACACAAGAAACACCAAATTTTTTACTTCTCTAAATTCTATCATGAAAAACTGTTAAGGAAGAACAGTTTTTGAAAAAGACAAACCTAACAAATCAATACCTAGAAAAGTATTTACAACATAAAGTGTAATAGGCTTTAATCTCCCTCTTTTTCTTCATCAGTTAAAAGAAAATTTGTAAATATCACACTTAGTCTTGTACTTTTACATTATAAGAATTGGTACAGAACATTTTTTCTGAACTGTTTTTAAATAACAACAGCAGTGAGCACTGAGTCAAGACACAGTGAGCAGAAATAAAATGCACTCATGTCACTTCACTAGCTGAACGGTCCCCACCAGTCATACTTACTTTTGAAAGGTGATGCTCAGATGAAAATCCCAAGCCATAGACTGTATTCGCCCTGCTGTCTGCCCACTGGCCAAACTTCTGGGATGTTTTAGTAAATGTCATGTTGGGGGTGATGGTGCTGTTTATTATTGCCTGGAAAAGATAATAATTGTAAAAAATGGGCTTTGTGATTTGTTTTGTTTTGTTTTTTGGTTTTTTTTTAATAACTCATAATTGGAAATGCCAATATTCTAGGCAATTATCTGAACACACTGAATAAGACACATATTGGGAACTAGGAAACAGTTTTCTAATTCAATCCCAGCTAAAATTGCAAAGGCATATTTTTGCATACATTGTGTAAAAGGAGGAAAAGCTGGTGAGGGGAGTAGGCATCAATTTGCAACTGCAAGCAGTCCTTTAAAGTATTTACATATAAGGACTATCAAAGCCCTTTTTTGTCTCATACTTGTATTTCTTTGTCCCCTAAGGCAGTGCCTCTCAAGTTGCCTGTCAACTCCCCCCACTGCTGCTCTGCCCCCACTCATGTTGCATATGAGATTCTCACTGAAAAACACTCAGTAAATCAAAGGAGCAGATTTTCTTTTTAAATTTCTGTTCTAAAATATTCCATTTCCTATACACACATACAAGCAAAGTTAACAATGGCAGGGTCATACACCAACAGAAGTGGAGCTTCTGTTATACTCTTATAAAATTATACTCTTGGTATAATTTTTCTTCTCTAGTCCTTTTTTTCTTGTATCTTCAGGATGCAAGAATATTATCCTCCAGTATGTAACTTCTGATAATACAAACACAAAATGGACTGACTAGGTGACATGCTAGTTCTGCTAAAAGCAACTGAAGTTTCACTGTGGATTTCAGCAGTATTTCTGTCACATTAAAGAGTACAAATGTGAAGCACAAACTGTACAGATGTGGAGAAGGTAATATTATTTCCTCTGGATGGTGACTGAGAAACTTTAATGCCAGAGACCAAGTACTGCTCTCCTAAGACCAAGTTCCTCTAGAAGTCAAAATCAGTCTATACTATTTGAATGACTTCTGGATGGATATTGCAGTAAGTAGTTATTTAAAAGAGTTTATTTGCATCCTTTGCTTTTGCTGAGAGATTTGGGTGCCACTGGAGCCCAGCTACCACCAAATTAAAATCTATGAATTCTGCAGGGCAAGCCTGAATAAACTAAAGCTAAGGGGCCAGCTGAGCTCACAGACAGCCCCCGTGTTCATGTGGTGATTCTAAGAGGGAGTGGTGGAGAGGAGTACTGGAAGAAAGTTCAAAAGAATACATTGAATTGCAACATGTACAAAGACAAGCAAAGATACTGCAGCACAGTATCAAAATCTAGAGATAGCCAATTCTTTCATAATCTTTGCCTCTAAATACAAATTTTGCTTACCACTGTAAACAACTCCTCGAAAATTCTGGAATGCCTGAAAATTCTGAAATGCCTAGCATTTGAGCCAACAAGCTTCAACAGATCAAAGACAGGATTTGCTGTGTAACCAGAAAATGAAGAACCACTTCCATCATTGAAAATCATCCTTCAGATTTTCATATAGAAGTTGCTCATTGAAGTCACTGGTAAATGAAACATTATTCTCTTTTGTTTAGGCATAAGGTTCAGAGCTCAGAGAAAGCCAGTAGATTCTACTTGCACTATCACCTCCAACCGATGACCTGGAAAACTGCAGTCTACAGCACACAGGGCAAAAGAGAGAATGTGAGGCAGGACTTCTTGGAAAAGAGGTGCTCTGGAACTCTTTTTTACTTGTACACTTCTTGTCTTCTTTTGCACTGTTAGTGGTTGGATCCCCACTTTTGAAATAAGCAGGTGGAAGCCCAGAACAGGACTGTGCAAATTCCTTTAATGCTCAATGTCACTTCCTGTGGAAGCTGTGACCAGTAATATGCTTGAAATTAAATATCCTGGGGACTGTGTAGAACAGATTCTTCCTTGTAACTTGAGCTCTAGCTATGTTGTCTGGTCTGCTTAAGCCCTGGCCTCTCCGCTGCTTGACTAATTGAAACTTGCATCACATATTTGAGAGCATGAGTATTATGCCATGGACATAACTTCCTCAATTCAGAAGAAGACTCCAATGCCAGAGAGTGAAGACCTCCAAGCAAAACAGAGGTTTAAAGCCTTCACAGTGACAGCAACATAGCTGGCTGCAGCTAAACCCAAGTGAGAAACCGGTGAGAAATGCTTCTGCTGCCCACATGATGGGCTGCAGGACGGAGAATCTGAACAGGGTGCCTGGCCCAGAATGCAATAGCTTTTTTGACAGCAGTTTGCATTTAGGCTGGGCTACATTGATGACTGTCAAATCACTTTCTTGCAAGAGAGAAAGGTAGGAAGAAAACTTTATAAAAATAATTTTGTTGAGAAAGAATTGGGTGTGATTCTCCCCTTTATATTTCAAGAGAGAAAAACAAAGAGGTTTCACTTCAGTAGGTAGCATTAGTCCCAAGACTGGAAAGACTACATTCAAATCCCAGTGATTAATTAGAAAAAAAAACCACCAAACAAAAAACCAAAACAAACAAAAAACCCCCCCCCAAAAAAGCCCTTTCATTGAATTTACCAATTTGACAAGGAAATCATGGCTTTCCATCTTCTCTGTATTAGAAGCTTCAGTATGCTGTATCTCTCATATGCAAAACTATGCTTTTAAAAGTGTAATGCTAGAGCATCCTGCAAATAGAGTCAGTGTCAGCTACCTCTGGGAAGAACTAGATACCAAACCTTCATATCCTTAGCTTAAAAAAAAACCCATTTATTTTTTAAATCAAAATTTATAATTAATCCTGTCTTGTCCTTTCAAAAAGGGTATTGCTTTAATTGTTCTCCTCTAAAAGGCGAGAAATCTCTAGATTTCACTGCAGAGTTATCAGTATAACAAGTGTCAAATATTTCATCAACTTTTAAGAATGTTGTTTCCATAAATGAACAAGAAGATCTTAAAACCAGAACAGAGTCAATCTGACAGGAAGACATTTAACTTTTGAAGAAAACTGATTTAGTTATCTTCAGGCCTTTTTGGAATTATAAAATAGCTTTCATGTTTCCTTTTCATATTGCTTTAGCTATGAGAAAATAGGGCATGTGTCTGATCTGTTCATTTTACTGACTGCAAACCCAACAGCTGCAAGATAAACAGTTGAGGTCAAATACAATTTTATCTTGTGCTAAAATTAATGGCAATAATGATTTAAGACACAAAACTTTTTAACTTCTTCAGAGGAAAATCACTGAACACTTGTGTATACAGGTCTTATTTATGGAGCATTTAAAAGACTGTCCCTTTAAGGTGAGACAGTGATTAAAATAACAAGATCATCTACTGCAGTTACACCAATGGGATACTTGACTGAGTAATAATATACACAAGGTTCATGGGACCTGCAGACTGGAAAACCACTCTTTTCCAGAGTTCTCTCTTGTTCTAGATTAATATAAAATATTAAGTTTGTTTCCTATCTTGTACCTGTGAAAAAAATTATTGGAGAGTTAACTAGTTTGGCAAGAACCACACTACACTTGAACTCCATCCTTTTCTCAGAGATGGCCAGAGAGGCGGCTAAATGGAAAAGCCAGTGGGACTCAGGACGATCCTAATGTCTGCCTGCACTGCTACCAGAGAAATAGGGGAAGCTTTGTTCCATCACCCAAGAGGAAGAAGTACTGAAATGCATTTTTCCAAGGAACTCTGAAATGAGTATATAATTAATGAGAACTGAAAGCCTTAGCAACTGCTGCTCAATGTTGTCATGCCATACTACATAAGAAATCTTATTTTTCAGGTTTCTCTTGGTTCTAGTACGGGTAGGAGAAAAAGGTCACAAAGAAGATATTTGCTCAAGAGGTCAGAGAAACCAGATTCAAGTTCTCTCAGATTACTTGCATCAAGATTTCTCTGCCGTGGGCAACAGGGCTCCAAATATTGTGCATGACTACAAAATATATAGCCTGTACACTGAACAACTTGTGGTCCTAGAACATTTTTTGTAATCAAGGGAGAGGGACATGCATCATATCTGGTGCAAGATATTTCAAGAAGAGACTGTAGCTTCAGAAGACGTTACACAAATTGTACTAAAGTAAGTGGAAGTTGTGTCTGTAGGACCTGTCTTGGCTAAATCAAGCTCAAATAAGGAAGAAATCCCTCTCTTTTAAAATTAACCAAAGACCCCATTAGCAAATTCAGGCAGGAAACTGCAATGCACAATAGCAGAGTAAAGATCATGTCTTTAAATGTCCTTTTGTTTTCAAGAAGAAAGATTTAATGCGTCTCAGACAGTCAGTACAGAAATTAAATTTTATCCAGGAATACTTCCAAAACCCATCAACCTAAAGAGAGAAAAGGGTGTGGGACAGAAATAGGATTACCACTGAAATCTAAAGTATACCTATCTCTGACATTCTTTACTGCAGTCTAGGTGAATAACACCTGTGAGCTGCCTTTGCTTACTGATTTACTGCTCAGCACCTGAGAACTGCGCAGCCACATGTACATTATTCTCTCCACCATACAAATAAAACCTGGCTGGATCTATTCCCTCTGAGGAAGGGGAATGACAGCTTCAAAACCAGTAGGATTTGACAAGTGCTTTTGGCCACTGGCAACACATCTATTGTCAGCAGTGTTACTGACACCCAGCTATGTGCCATACAATAAAGACTCTCTCTGAGGGCACTCAAACTTAAAAATGCTTTATATTTCATGTAACTCTTTGCACATATTATATTGTATATGAACAGACGTGCTAAAAAAGATGGGGTTTTAAATAGAAATAAGAGAACTCTCTGGGAATTATGCTGGAAAGCCACTTAAAATTCTTCTGTATGTCCTTCTGCTATTCACCTGTGTATGTTTCAGAGAGGTGCTGTGAATGCCTAAAGAGTGGGACTCTCTTAACCATGACTGGGATTCCAGACCTTTATCTAAGACTTGGATGAAACCATTACTAGGATTGCAGCACTCAGAGAGTAAATAAAAGTGATAACCTGCATTATCGATATACCTTGCCCATAGTACTAGATGTAAAGGGAATGCTGCAGTTGACAAAATAACTAAATAGGTGAACAACTACTTGACAATTTAATTCACAGGCCCTCAGCAGGAATTGCAGCATCAGGATGAAGGCAGAGGAATCCCAGAAGATATCAGAATGATGATTTTGTATATTCTCCAGATCAGTTAAAACACTACATTTTATAACTGGTAGTCTTGATTTCATACATAATCTAATTCCAATCCCAGTGTCTTTATTTATAAATACTGACTCAAAAGGTTGAAAAAACGAATGAGATGAAGGAAGGCTGAGAAGGAAAAAAACAAAGTAAGACTTAAAGCCGGAAAAAATCTGGAGGGCTCTGATACCAGTCTCAGCCACTTGAAGCAGAGATTTTTGGCTATGAGATCAATTTCTATATACTTCTTTGTGATAGAAAATCTCCTTTTACATTTAAAACAGCCATACTTTGGATATTTAAAAAAATACAGGGTAATGATTTTTAGCTTTAAATAAAAATTCATAAAATCTATGTGAATACCACCATGCTTTTAACAGAGTATTTAGTTTCCAATCATTGTGAACAGATACATTTCAAAAAGCTTCAAATGAAAGTCTTTGGAAAGGATCAAAATTTTTGATTACCATCTGAATATATTTAATGCTCTTAGTCAAAAGTTTTCTGCTACACTGTTTGCAAAGTTACTGTTATTATAGCTATGTGGGTAGTCAGGGATTTTCTGCACATCAAATTAATTTCTTAGATAACATGTTTTACAACAGCAGTAGCTCAGCACAATATCCTTTCTTGTTAAAACAGAGAAAAAAACCAAACTAAACCAAACCAGCAAACAGAAAACCACAAAACAACCCACGAAAATCAAATTGAGTCTAGATAAAAGCTTACCATTTATTAGGCAGGCTTTATTAGGAGGCAATCCTCGCATTCTCTACAGCAAAAATTGGAAGATTACATAACAAAGGATTTACTAAGTGATTATGGCCACTGAACAGATGTCCTTCATAATGCTGAAGCTAATTATATTGATAAATGACTGAGTACAGAAATGAAAACATGTTATTGTAACCCTATTCGTACTTTTTGTACAATTTTTTGTCTCTTAAGACTTCTCATAGCATTAATCAAGGAACAGGTCATCATTTAAATTCAGCAAAAGTTATTGAAGTCAATACAACCACACAGAAAACAGAATTCACGAGTAAACACTTAAAACATATAATGAGGCAATGTTACCATTTCAAAACATCAGTAATCTGTTGGTCAGATAATGATACAAACATCTGAGAAGAAACATGAAGAACATCAGACTAGAAAATCATAACAAGAATGTTTCACAAAACTAGATTTTCTAAAATAAAATTTACCTTTGAGCCATCCAAACTGATTATCCTGTAGACATTTCTTGTGCTGTCATAGAAGTAGGACACAGTAACAGCATGCTTGCTGGTGGGAACCCAGTTCTTCTTAGTGTTTGGGTCAATCTGGAAGACATGAGCTCGGGTGCTGAAGATGGGTTGTTCCCTGAAGGACAGAGAAAAGAAATAATGAATCTAACTTGTGCATACTGTCTTTGCACACAAGCTATCTGCCAGTTTTGACCATTTGGACGTACATAAGTGACTCTGCATGATAAAGCCTGCCAGATGACTTCTGCATATGTTGCTGTGTAGAGCAGGTTTGCTAACACATACAGGCAAGCAAAATGCAAATCTTCTAAGGCAAAAATCAGAATCCAGCTGCAGAGTCAGATAAACACAGACATTTCTAATACAGATTCAGCACCAACCCACCATCTCCACAGCTCTTCACAACCCATCTATCCCTCTAAACTAAATGGCGTTAATACATGTGTAATTTCTTCTCATTACACTGCACACTGCAGAATGTGCGTAACATCTCCAAGTCCACTTCTCCAAAATCTTCTAATACTCTGATTATTCTCATCAATTTTAGGCCACAATCTGGATCTGAACTGGTTGGTGCAATGCAATTACTCTAAAACTAACATTAATTGAGGCCAGGAACATGTGTTATGAATGCCTCATTCTTTGGAGCTTAAAACCTGAATGTATTTATACCAAAATTAAATAATGTATAAAAGACATTTTAAATTGTAAATTGCTTAGCAAATAAAATCAAATGAGGCAAAACCCCTTCCTTATTATAATTTAGAATTTACAACTTTTTTTTCCCATGACAACTACCAGGACATACAACATTGCATGGAAGTTCAAGCACGGAAATATTTTAATATCTCTAAGATGGTGATAAGATGGCCTTCTATATTACAGTGACTGTATCAGGGGACAAGGGAAGGGCTGTGGATTTAAGTTATCCGCACTTCTGTAAAGTCTTTGACACAGTCCCCTACAACATACTTCTCTCTAAATTGGAAGAGGTGGATGGATAGGTTGGTGGATAAGATTGGAATTCTATGGATGGATAGGTTGGTGGATAAGACAGACACATCGAGAGGGCTGTGATCAATGGCTCAGAGTTCCAATGGACATCAGTTTTGGTATGTAATGACATAGAGCATGGGACTGATAGCAGCCTCAGCAAGTTGACACTTAACCCCAAGCTGAGTAGCTCCACTGACGTATCTGAGGGATGGGATGCCATCCAGAGGGATCTGGACAAGCTCAAGAAGTGAGGCCACCAGAATCTCACATGTTTTAACAAAACCAAGTGCAAGGTGCTGCGCCTGGACCAGGGCAATCCTAGAAAAGAGCTCAGAATGGGAGATAATCTCACAGACAGCAGCCCTGCCCAGAAGGACTTGGGGGTGCTGGGGTGAGAGGCTGGACATGACCCAGCCATGGGCACTCCCAGCCCAGAGAGCCAAACGTGTCCTGGGCTGCAGCCAAAGCAGCGTGGGCAGCAGGGCCAGGGAGGGGATTCTGCCCCTCTGCCCTGCTCTGCTGAGACCCCACCTGCAGAGCTGCATCAGCTCTGGGCTCCCAGCACAGGAAGGACATGGACCTGCTGGAGAGAGTCTAGAGGAGGCCACCAAGATGATCAGAGGGATGGAGCACCTCTCCCGTGAGGAAAGGCTGAGAAAGTTGGAATTTTTTGCCTGGAGAAGAGAAGGCTCTGGGGAGACCTTATAGCAGCCTCTCAGTACCTAATGGGGGGCTACAAAAGAGCTGGTAGAGGGATGTTTTTATCAGGGCATGCAGTGATAGGACTTGGAGTGATGGCTTCAGACTGAAAGAGAATAGGCTTAGATAAGACATTAAGAGGAAATTCTTTACCAGGAGGATGGTAAGACACTGGAACAGGCTGCCAAGAGACGGCGTGGCTGTTCCATCCCTTGAAGTGTTCAGGGCCAGGCTGGATCGGGCATTGAGCAATCTGGCCCAGTGAAAGATGTCCCTGCCCATGTAGGCATGTTGGAATTAGATTATCTTTAACGTTCACTTCCAATTCAAATATTCTATGACACTGTAGCTGTCAGTTTAAATTTAGCTACATTTTAATGACAAATTGATTCCTGTATTCTTTAAAGAATGCCATCAAATTCCATAGATATTAAGTACCAGGACTTTTGGTTGAATTTAACTTTTTAGGTATTTTGACTCCCATTTTCAGGGTGTGAAAAAACATACCCTTTGACCTGCCCTCATTTTCTTTTCAGAGGTATGTTTTTAACACTTTTTTTTTCCCAAAATAAATCAAAGTGTAAAAAAACCCAGAGAATGTTGGGTACTTCTGGTCAAAGGGGTTTAACTTGGCCTCACTACAAAGGGGTACATGTGAACTGTCTGAATATATCTCTATAGCTTGGCAGGAAGAGCAGCCTTCAGTAGTAGGATTGTATTTCTCAGCTGGGAGTCAAGATTCCTTGAAGTTCACTGGATGACAGGCATGGTGTTCTCCTATATTGGATGCTGGATGAAATGACAGAAAGTGTGCAGAACAGATCAGAGACAGCAAAACAGAATTTCAGCGAAAGATAAAGAAGGAAGGGAGGCCAAGGAGATCAATGCACATGCTAGTTCTCCACAGAAATGCATCCTCAGCACCAATTCATATTTTCCTTGTAAATCACCAAGTTATAGGAGGTTGCATAGCTGTTTTCCTGAATCAAATATCTTGTACACAAATGTTAAGCAAAGGTGTCTGGCTTTTATAGACTTTCAGTTTAATAGAACAAACTAATTCTACCTGTTCTTTTGAATATCTACAATTACTTCTTCAATTATACTTAAACTTTACATCTGTTTATTAATTTAACTCTCAATATTAGATCTGTTTTTTTAATTTAACTCTCAGTTAAGAACATGCCAATATCAAGGATGCATATTAACATAATGCAACAGCTTTTTAACCCTAGAAAATTAAAGAGTCCATCAAAAAATATGGAAACAATCTTAGAATCCTGAAAATTGTTTTGATGAATATTGACATTAAAAGGAAACTATAAAGGCTCTGACCATGTTAATTAAAGAAGAAGTGAATCCAAGACGTAGATGTATGTTTAATGACTATACATTTGACCAGCACTGATGCTCAGTTCACTCCCAGTACAGAACATCACATAACTGGAACTTTCAACACATCACAGGTTAGGATTTTAATATATAAAAGGTAGGTGAATATTATATGACCAAAGCAAGTGTAAGTAAGTCAAGTGTCCAGCCTTCAGATGCTGATCTCCAGCACTATCATCACAAAAATCTTCCACAACCTCACGTAAATATCCTCAATTTATTTGATGAGGTGGCCTGTATTTACCTGCTGATTGTTCACCACTGCTGCTTAAGGCAAACCAGAGCACTTTGCAGGGCAGAATGTGGGTCTGGCATAGACAGCACAGTTAGGTATGGAACAGCTTAAATGAAGCCTACTTTCACTTCTTTAATCACTTCTGAGAAAACTAGAGTTACAGTCTTTTCTATCCATGTTTTAAGTACAGCTTTACTAAATGACAAGCTGTCTTCACTCTGGGAAAAAGCATAGCTCCCTTTGTTAAATGTAGTTGAATAAATCATGATTTTGCCAGATTACTGGAGTAATTAGGATTATTTTTCTGACAAAGACACTAAACTTCAGATGACTCTAGAATTAGACCACTGTTTTGACACTTGACAATGAATATTTATAAAGATTGTTTCTGCAAACTAATGGAAGTTATGCACTATATATCTACAGGATTAAATGTGTTATAGAATCATTCACTGATATACCTCTGCAGTCCTTCAAATTTGATGTACAATTACATAATCTGTATTTTTCTGTAGCAACATACTATATAGAGCTACTTAAATTTTAGATTTCCTAAAAACCTTTGAACAAGTAATAGGTAATATATAAAACATATAAAAATATTTGTAATTTCAGCCAATACATTTTTACATAAAAGTTTTGCTCTTCCATTATCCACATGAGGACACAATCCCCTCCCATTCTGGAAGTTTCAATCAATTCAGCTGAAATATTAGTTATAGGAATATTAGTTAAGCAGGAGGATAGCTTCCTCTTTGCCTTCCTAGGTGGTGTCAAACAATATGTTTTCTAAAAGTTATAACATATATTTCTATATATAAAAGATCTGTCCCCTATTTTTCGCAGGATCACAGAATAAGTTGAGTTAGAAGGGATTCTCAAGCATTATTGAGTCCAATCGTTGGCCCTGCACAGTACCACCCCCTATTTTTCCCCACATGGAACTGAGAAAGGAAGAACAGCTTTAAAGAAGAAAAATCAATCCTACCAACCACCCTACCAGTTTCTTACTCTTATCTCTCTTCTGTTTCAGCTTTCTTTTCATGTTCTTCCATTATCAGAAGGTATTCAGTATTCATTAAAGACATTAACAGGATCTATGACAAGAACTCCTCTCTAATTACAAAGCAAAGAAATTCATATTTCCAGAAATATACTCATGCTGAACAAAAAGAAAACAAACAAACAAGAATGCCATAGTAACACAGTTAGATATTAGAAATGTCCGCTCAGGCATGACAAAAACATTAAGGCTCATATCCTGCTGTTCTTAATTGCCTTAGGCTGCTACATTATGGTGGTCAAACAGAGACTAATAACAACTATGTGCCAAGTCCTCCTGGACACGAGAAGCAATGTGATGTGTAAAGAAGTGTAGGAAGCCTCATTTTAGCAGACAGAGTCATAACAAGCTTTTTTATAATCAATATAGAAACTCACACATTGATACATGATCAGTCCTAAGCTAAGCTTAGGAGATAAACTTGTTTACTAACAGTTGAATGAATAGTTTCCAACCACTCTTTCAGTTTTGACATCTTAACACAGCCTTTACAAAAAAAAAACTGAAAAAACAAACAAACAAAAAAAACAGGCTGCTCAATACAGAAAGCATGTTACACTAATCAAAGCTTGCATGAAAGAAGCTTAAGTTAGTATAGAAGTTTAGAAAGTACTTTCCTCACTAATCCATAACTAATACGTGCTTCTTGTTTTTCAAAAAAAGTATCTATTCTTTAACATCTGGTACTTCTACAGCACTAGTGGTGAAGACCTCTTTTTTCTTATTTCTTCCTTCACACTATTGTTAACCATGATTCCAAAATGCCATAAAATCTACAATTTCTCAAGACTGGGACTTCATCATCTTAGTTACTCGGAAAACAAAGGCCACTGAAAAGAAAGTATGAATTTCTAAATATTACTCAATGTCCTACTTGCCTCCCCTTATGGAGTGTTAATGATGCTAAAAAAACCATATTAAAAATTAGATACAATCCTCCCTTCCTCCTCCATACTGGGCTAAATTGACAATGTTTTGGCAGAGAAGCCACTGCACTATGCAGGATGAGGTAAGGAACTTCCCTGTATAGACACAAGACCAGGCCAGGGTTGCAGATGAAGAAAAAAGAGACATGAGCAATGACTCTTAAGTAAGAGCGGGAGCAAAGAGCTGCCCAGGTAGAAGCAGACAGCAGACACAGAAATAGGCTAACACTGAGTGGTCTGTGGCCCATGGAGGAACTGAGTTTTAAAAAAAAATGGAATGACATGGGCACTGCCTGCCACCTGAAAATTTTATATTTCTCATCAGAGGTGTTTTCCCCAACCAGTAAGACAAAAAGGGAAGGAATAAGCATGTGAGATGGGGTGCTCTTACTCAGCTCAGTTTTAATAGTGAAAATTCCATGAGATTCATGTCAATGTCTATTTCTCAAATATGGATCTGATAAACTCCAGTGCATTATCCAGGCTTCCTGGCTTTGATGCACATGGAACCCACATACAAGACTATTTACAAAACAAGTGCCTTGGAGATGTTTTTCATGTTGCAAACAGAGCAAGATTTTATCCACCAGGTATCATATGAAGACTTTCAGGGGAAGATGATGCCACATGCATACAAAACCAGGACAATATCCTTGTGCTCAAAATGGGAGTGCAACCACACGCCAAAGTAGTTGGAGTGGGCAAGACCGGACAAAAAAGTATGCTGTCCTCATGCCATTACAGCCCCGGGCAAAGCAGGCCCTGCCACATGACAGATGGCATGCTCAGCACACAGACTCCAGCAGTCTTGAGGACTGAAAACCCCACAGAGGGCACCACAAATAATTTTTGCAGGTGGTCATTTTGCATACAGTGAATTCTGAGCCTCTATAACAGCTGTCATCTGAGGAAATTTCTCCCCAGGTCAGACAAAATGAACACTGCACATGGTATTTCAGGCATTTGCCGATTATCCTCAGATTTAGGATAGGACAAAAACCTTTTTGCTTTTTCCAAGTGTCAGCATACTAATACCACAGCTTTCTCCTGGTGTCCTGCTAGTCTTAAAAATATTCTCCCCTAGCTTGTTTCTGAAGCTGTAGCAAGCTTTTGTTACTCTAAGCAGCTTGAGAAGAGATCCCTAAGAAGAAATGACTAGAGTGATTAAAAGTGCAGCTCTAGTCAAAACAAATTCATAAACTTCAGCAACCAAGCACAGTCAGTGTTTAAGGAGTCCAAGTCAACAAGGTCTGCAAACAGTCCACAGCAACAGGAAAATACAGAAGTCTGATAAAAATTGTACTCATTTGGGGCAAAGCATTGCATAACACTGGCTTCTATTGTATGGGAACTGTTCTGCAACATAACTTTTTTCTAGACAGGAAGTAACTGACAATACCATCTTGAAGTTAAAATTTTAAAGTTGAACAAACTCACTTGGTGGACTTACGCAATGACTACAACTACAGATCTTGCTTTTTGTCTTATACACAACTTTCACATACAATGTAGATACACAATAACAACTCTCATATCTCAAAACAAGCTTTAAGATAGTAAAAAAGTGGAAGTTACAATCAAGTAACCAAATCAAAATCTTTCCCACACCACCAATGGTTTATGCAGTTCTATGCCTACATTCTTAGACCTGATTTTGCTGTTATATTTTGGGTTTGAATTAGGTTTATTTGAAGTCAGCAAATGTTTTAAAAGTCACTACAAAAAAGCCTTTTATCTGTATACAGTTATCAGTTAATATATATACCTGCCTATTTACCTATAAAGTTCAAAATATAAGCTTCACAGACTGTTCTCTGTAGCTATGTAACAGTGCAGGCAGTGCCTTCAAGTTTTTTTCTAAGCTGTTTTGTTTCCATTTAAGAATCAGCTTTTAGTATTAGATTTTTAAGCACTTAGGAGTTAGCATAACATCACAAGTAACACCTGCCATTTTTCAGGACTTGAGGGGAGAAAAATTTCCTAGAAATTTTCATTAAACCTGTAAGGTTAAGTAAAATCTACATTTACCTTAGCCAGAAACATAATTATATATTGTCTGTTACATTTTCAAAGGCCAGAAGTTTTAACCAATTTGTTTCAGCCTGAAGTAGATTATTGCACAGAACTTAGACATAAGGTACAGGAAGTCAGCAGAAAATAATTTAGGGATTACCAGAAATTCATTATCTTTGAAATGTTAGTGTCTTTATTAAGACTAATGAAAATCTGTCAGCTATTTGGACAACAGAGGGGAAAGTTGCACGCTATTTGATGCACATTCTTGAAAAGAAAAAGAACACCTAATTAAAAAAAACCTGAAACATCAACCTCACAATATTTTATTGTGGGCTAAGAAATAGATACAAAACATGTATGTATTCAGCTAGAGCAAAGAATATAGTTTTATACAAACCAGGCTAAATTTGATGCCTATGAGCAGACAGGACTCTACCTAAGTTGCAATTAAGTCAGCAATTTTGGACTTTCATTATCAGAAAAACTGTTCACTTGTGATTAGTAAAAAGCTGGTGAAGGGACTGGAGCACAAGTCATATGACAAGCAGCTGAGGCAGCTGGGGGATATAGCCTGAAGAAAAACGGTGGCTGAGAGGAGACCTTATCACTGCCTCCCAACTATCCCAAAGGAGGTTTTAGCCAGGTGGGGCCTGTCTCTTCTTCTAGCGAAAAAGTGATGGGATGAGAGGAAATGGCCTCAATTTGAACCAGGGAAGGTTTAGAGTATGTTTTGAGAAAAAATTATTTATGGAAAGGGTTATCGAGCACAGTGCCCAGGGAAGTGGTAGAGTCCTCATCCCTGGAAGTGTTCAAAAAACATTTGGATATGGCATCTGAGGACATACATCTTTTACTGGTGACCATGGTGGTGGTTCTAGGCTGATTGTTGGACTTGGTGATCTTACAGCTCTTTTCCAACCTTAACAATTCTATGATTCACAGGTATATAATCCTATAAAATAGTCTGTTTGGGGGAAAAATTGATAGGCATTCTATATGTGCCAATTCTTAACCAAATCCTCAGGAAGCCCATACATTGTGCCTTCCAGAAAAGGAAGGGACAGAAATGAGGTAGGGAGTTTCATACAAACAGGCACTGTAAGACAAACAATGGCAGCACTAAAAATGTATCATCATCACATGAAATCCCAAGAGTTAGGATTACCTTGGGAAATAAAGCTCTTGCTATTGAACAAACATGAAGAGCAATGAGTAAGTTTACCTAACCTCATTCTTCTTCTGTCTGAGCTTCCCATTCTTAAGGGACTCATGAAGAACCTTAGTAAACGTTATAAGAGTAAAGAGCTTTTTCCACAGCACACATTTAAATTTAGCTGTAGGAGAGCAAGACATTACAGTCTCACAAATTTAGTAACATCAACAGCATGGAAGCTGGCAGAGTTGCAAAGCTGAGGACAAATCAGTGTCCAGTACTTAAAATAAAGGCTTATATAGAAGAGCAAAGAAAAATCCTAACAAAACTCTTAAATTTTTGGTATAATGACAGTGAACATGGAGCTGTTTATAATAAATATTAATAAAGGTACCTGTAAGTTATGTACAGGGCAGTGTTAAACTGATTTTTTTTTTCCAGAAAGGAAGAAAAATAAACACTAGATTTGCTTTCACTTCTGCAGTTCTCTGGGTTTGTTTTAAATGCCTGTTCTCCAATGCCCCCATATACTGTTATCATATACTGCTCAAGTTCAGCAGGTAGTCAACCAGCTGAATTGTTGCCCAAAACATTCACAGCAATAATTTATCACTGACTGTGAAATTTACTCCAATAGGTGAATGATGGCCCAGCTCTCTAAGGTTTTCCTTTTTTGTCCTTCCACACAACCTTGAACAGCTAATTTTCATAGTAAGAATCAAGTGAGAGTTCTGGGAATCAAATGAGGTAAAAAAAAGCATATTATCAAGTACTCAGCTTTATTTTCATGCCTCTCACTTCAGTTTAGCAACTTATTCCAGGCATATAGGTCTCTTCAGAATTTTTCTAGGCACCTAAGTGATAATTCCTCTAAATTGTGCAAATAAGCAGACAAAAGTATCTCTGAAGAAACGTTTACCTTAAATTTGTTTTAATTACAAAATTGGATAGAACTACCATTAGATTTTAACAAGGTGAGAGAAGATAAACTATCTTACATTGTATTTTAGAATAGATATATGACTATAGTGAAAATAGTAAGAAATCATTATAGTAAAAACTTGTATTTTTCTCCTGAATTTTGCTCTGTTCAAAAATTCTTTTCTGGAAGTCAAGAGAGGAGTTCTTCTGTTTTTAGAACTAGACAATTAATTTTAAAATGTATAGCTATTTTCAGCATCTAGTCACTGAAAGTATTTATCAGAAGCAAACAAAATACAAGAAAATATCAGGTTCTAGTCTATGAACAAAGAACCCTGAAATGACAGCGTAATTAGACATTTCTGAAAGAAGTCTAGATATTAACATTCCTGCAACAGCCCTTACATGCAGTAAGCACAGCTATGCTGCATCTGGAATAAGAAATAAGCAGGCAATAAATGGTCTAAATATATTCATTTCTCTCCGTTCTACAGCAAGGAAATCCAACTTAGCCACACTTGCAACACAAGTAGAAAAGAGGAAAGAAGCCTATTCAGCACAAAGAAACAAAGAACAGAACACTGTTATTCTTGCTTGTTAGTAAAATAAGTTCAGATAGGCCCGAAAGCAATCTATAGTCAGGCTTTCTTGTTAGTTCCCCTAGTACCTTGATGCTCTCTGTACAGAGACAATTTTTCCTTTGCAATCTTTACCTAAAATCTCCCTGCAATGGAGTTTTGACAGTCAGACTACAAACAGAACTCATGCAAATATTTTACAGGAGTATATTAAGTAGTTTTACTGCTTAGCTTGAATTTCTACTGTTATTTCACATAGTACTTTAGTACAAAGTCATGCAACAATTAAAATAGTTCACTGTCTTCTTGCACCACTAGTCTTCTTTAGTTTAAATTAACAGATATTTTCTAGACATGGTCCTCAGGGACAATATCTATAGTCTTCAGAACCACTGCAAGAGCTACAGTTTTAAGGGGGGGAAAAAGCCAGAAGAGAAAAAAATAAAGAAATCTCTTACACCAGCAGCTCAAGCACAGTTCTCCAAATAATAGAAGCAGAGAGAGAAAGCAAGAGCACAAAGTTGCTTTGGGATCCATAGAGACTGCTAGTGAGGCAGGAGTTTGTGTACTGCTTTACAAGCAGGCCCAGCAGTACTCTCCTTTCCAGGGGCGTGGAAAAGAATGAAGAAATTTAGGAGGAAGGCTCAAGATGGGACATAATTTTCAATCTCTGCGATCTCCAGAATGCAAGCCTACTCCGACCAGCACGTTTTCCTTTTCATGTTTCACAAGCACATTCAAATTAATTTATGGATTCTTTAAGATCTAAAGTTGAGTAGTTTCCTTTGCAAAACAATTTTCAGCTTGTGATAAGGGCTGTTTATGCCACTCACAAATAACTAATTAGACTAATTGATGATGACTAAACAAGGTGAGAATTGAGCTAAATTACATGGGGCCACTTAAGTGCTCTTGCAGAGGCACAGATAGGTAGAAACAGCACATAAAGGTTTGATGTTAATCACAGTGGTTGGTGGGATTTAAGGGTCATAAGACAACAGTCGTAGAAGTGCCATCCCGAGTAATAATCAGAAAATTGGCAAACTAAAACTCCTCGCTTTGTCCTGATATGAAAGCATTAGACTGTCTGTAAATCAACACCCTCTAAATTTTTGTTAGATCAACTCAGTGGCTGTAAAAAATCCTTTAGCAGCACTGACAAGTGTCACCATGCACAGGCAGTGCAGCATAAAGGAAGTGAGAGTAGAGGGTTGGCACTAGGACATGAAGCTATGTAGATCACTGAAATAATAACAGTGGCAATCCCACATCATCTTAGATTCCATAAAATACAGCAGAGTTCAATAAACAATGTAAACACAGTATTTTCTGATTTGACATTCAGTGTGATTTTGCATGCTCCATCAAGTCTCATCATTGCCAATGACAAGAATTTCTGTTCTGATGGCTGTATTTCACAGCTATAGAGGAAAGTGGCAAAGATGAGGCTTTTGAAAATAGATTTATGAGAATTCTGGAACCTAGAAAGTAATAGAGGAAATACAAAATCATAGAAATAAAAAATCATAGAATTAAGTCATTGTGTTTCCATTGAGCTAAATGACAATCATAGAGTAAACAGTGATAATATTTAAAAATTAGTCTAACTGCTGTTTTTCCAATCATCTTTGACTTTGAGAGAAAGCTAAAATAATACTAGTCATAATTTTGTTATTATTAAGACTACATGTCTTGACAATTTTTTACCAACAAAAAAGCCGAGGAATATATATCTTCTTTGGTTATTACTCCACACTGGAATTTGTCTCAAATATGTCTGTAGTAAAAAAGGTTTCCTCATTTTGTACCACACTCTTTAGCAACTTCTATTTGCTTCTTAATAGCTTTAATTCATCTTCTTATTGGTTTAAACTTCCATATTGATTCCCTGTAGGGCTTCATACAGAAGCAGTCACACCTCCTTACCACTTCTCATCCAACCAACCACATCCATTCCCTCTTTTTTGACATCTCCAAGTTATTAATTTTGACATGTCTTCTCCATGTGAAAAAGCTTTTTCTTCTAGTGAGCCTAGCACTTGTCATGCATTTCATTTCCAGCTTAAAACCCACAAACGACATACCTGACATTAAGAATTTGTCAGTTAACAGCCAGTTTTAAGAGCCTTTGCACTTAATCCTCAACAATAAACACCCTGAAATAACCATTAGCACAACCACATCGACTGCAGACACCTCAAAGTTGAACTCATGCTTCCTCCAGCACCAGTGGAAGTATCAGAACTTATATAAGGAGGGGCTGAATAGACACGCATTTTATCACCAGCACCTGATCTTCAAACAATTTGCTATCCCAATCAGGGTGCTAGAGCTGAATTTTAAGTTTCAAAGAAAAAAAATAAACAACACTTGTCCATATCAAAAGATGATAATTGAATAATTTCATTTGTATTAAGGAACTGAATTAGACTCCTAGAAAGGTAAACAAATTAATTTTGTATTCATAAATAACAAATCAATTTGAATCACCTATTAAGCTCTACAGGAACTATAAAGATTCTTTAATTCACTTTGAGCATATCATTACCATGCCAGCAAGTTTCTCTTGTCTGATAACTTACAGTCTAGTAAGCACTATTGAATTTTGGATGCAGTGCTTGAACCTATATTGACCTGTAACTGGGAGTTCCAGGTCTGTTTCCTGATTGTTCACAGCACACTTATGCCAAACATTCTGAGACACTCAAATACCATCCCTGACAGGTTTCCAATGCAGTTTGGATCACTGCAAGGCATTCCAAATCCTGTCTCTCCCAATGACATGCCTTGCACTATCAGGCAACCTCTCACTGTAGTGAGATGCAAAACAATGATATGATAAAGAGCACAATCAATTTTTAAATTGTATGTACCATAGTATGAACACGGAGCAAAGACTGCTCTGCACAGCCCAGTATAACAGCTGTCAAGGGTAAAGTTAGACAGGTCTGCATAGTAAGCATCAGTCAAGGAATTATGCCAAGTGCTGTGCCATGGGAATGAACACAACAGGCAGAGAAGAACAGCCACACCTAGACTAGGCTGTTCATTCCACTGATAATCTGCTTGCATGAGGGGAGAGCAGTCAATATTGTCTACTTGACTTCAGCAAAGCTTTTGACACCTCACTCACAATATCTGCATACACAAATTCAGGGAGTGTGGACTGAATGAGTGGACAGTGAAGTTGATTGAGAACAGGCTAAATGGCAGGTCCCAGAGGGTCAAAATCAGTGGCAAAGCTGGAGGTCTGTCCCTAGTGGTATCCCTCAAAGCTCAACATTGGGCCCAGAACAATTTAATTTGATCATCCTTGACTTGTAAAAAGGGGCAGATTTCTCCTCTACAAATTCACTTCTGATACTATGCTGAGAGGAGTGACTGACACTCTAGAGTGCTGTGCAACCCTTCAGAAGGACCTCGACAGGATGGAGAGACAGGCAGCAAAGAACCTTCTGAAATTCCACAAAAGCAAATGCAGGGCCCTGCACCTGGGGAAGGAACAACCCCAGGCACCAGCACAGCCTGGGGCTGACCTGTTGGGGAGCAGCTGTGAGGAGAAGGACCTGGGGGTCCTGGTGGACAACAAGCTGTCCATGAGCCAGCAGAGTGTCCTGGAGGCCAAAAAAGCCAATGGTATCCTGGGGGGCATTAGGAAGAGCAAGGCCAGCAGGTGGAGGGAGGGGATCCTGCCCCTCTACTCAGTCGTGGTGAGGCCTGATCTGGAGTGCTGTATTCAGTTCTCAGATACTCAGGACAAGAGAGACATGGAGGTCCTGGAGTGGGTCCAGGAGAGGCTACAAAGATGATGAGGGGTCTGGAGCATACCTCTTACAATGAAAGACTGAGGAAGCTGGGGCTGTTCAGCCTCAACAAGAAACAACTGAAGAGGGATCTTATCAGTTTATACAAGTATTAGAAGGAAGGCTGTCAAGATGATGGATCAGTGGTGGACCATCTTCTCAGTGGCGCCAAGCAATGGAACAAGAGGCACTGGGCAGACAGTGATGCACAGAAAGTTCCACCTAATCATGAGAAAGAACTACTTTACTGTGCAAGTAACCACACACTGGAACAGATGGACCAGAGAGATTGTGGAGTCTCCCTCACTGGGGATATTAAAGAACTGTTCAGACACAATCCTGTGAAATGTGCTCTGCTATGATCCTGCTTGAGCAGGGAGGTTGGACAACATGACCCACTGTGATCCCTTCCTATTTTAGCCATTCAGTGATTCTGTGAAGATGACAGTTCTGGAAACACAACAACAATAGCAGTACTACCCTTAGGTATTGCTACTGAAATAATGTAAAGAAACATTTCCCTACTCATGCTCATGCACTTACTTTGATGGTGATGGTGGAGGCTGATAAAGATGAAGTATTATGTGATAGTTGTATGGGAACTAGATTAGCAACCACTTTGCAAACAACACTTCAAAATTCACCCTATACTTCTGAAAGCTGCTCACAATAACCTTAGTTTTAATACCAAGATTGCAGGTGGGTGTCAGGGCTTTACTCAGATGAAAATAATTTTTAAAATCAGGTCTCAAAACACTGCTCAGCATTTTGACAAACTGAGAAAAAAAAAAAAAGGATACCAATCACTTAGTGCAGAAGTTTTGGCTTAAATTGTCTACATTAGGGGCCTATATTTAACAGCTCAATAAAAACATTCAGTAATAAACGCATGCTACTACAGTTAAGAAACATCTAATCAAAGAGCAGGAACCATTGTTTATTAAGAGCTAGTTATTTCAGTGTGACTTTCTTTTTTATGAACAATTTTCCCTACATGGCACTGAACAAACTGGTGCCTTTGAAACTTACGTGTAAAACAAGAACTAAAAAAGCCTCCCTCACCCACGTCTGTGCATAAATATCAGAACAGATATTAAATGTAAGAAACCAAGCCCCAGTGTTTCTGTTTCTATGAAATAAACAGTGGCCAAAATGAAGCAGATACATTATCTACTACAGAAGGCTTGCAATGCTAAGCCAGTTTTAAAGAAAGCTGCATTTAAAAACATTTTATAGCTGTATGCTAAACATGGAATAGTCTTCCCAAACTGGAGCACTTACGTGCTCACATGTTTATGTCCAGAAGAGGCTTTACTGAAGCATCAAATACTAGTTCATGTAGCAGAGACAGCCATTTCCCACCCACTAAAAGGTTCTGTGTTTATAGACCGGTAAATCTAGTAAATAGAATGTAATGAGCAGGAAGTACTCATACTGTAGTTAATTGCAGAAATTTTTCCAGTGTTACAAGCAAATGATGAGTTACAGTCCTTCAGGAAGGCCAACTGCACAGATACAAGAAGAAATTATCTAGGGTTCTCTAAATAAGACAAGTCTTGGGTTTTACAAAAACATTAGTAGTGGTAGACGTACCACTAGAGACTAAAAGACAAAAAAATATGGTGGAGCAGAAAGTAACCTTTACAAGATCTGGATGTGGATTCTGTCTGTAAAGGCTGACTTAGTGCAAGTGATGTGAGATGTACCATGCCCATCTCTGAGCACTCAAGACCAGCAGTATTCTTTAAGTGTTGGATTTACTGTTGTTACCAAGGAAGAGAAGGACTCTTTAAATATATTTTAATGCCAAGTGAAATTGTTCTTTGTAAGAACAATTGGAGAAGAAGCAGATTGTCTTTCTTTATCTTAGAACTTCGGCCCAGAATAATATTAACTCTCCAATTCTGCTAACAATAAAAGTGGTATATAGAAAAGGCCCCTATAATACTCTTGATCATTCCACCCGAGTAATAGATCTATTCTAGCTTTTGTTGCAGTCTGATTTTAAAAACTATGATAAAAGTGGAAAAAAGAGAAAGTTTTGGTTTGGTTTGGTTTTTTTTTTTTTTTTAATTTCTATGTCACATTTTAGCTCACCACATACATAATTCTCAGTAAAAAAACTTCAGATCTTGAGAGGCCCATTAAGATCCACTGTAAGAGACATAGGCAAGATTTACATTCAGATGTGAGGTTATCTTGGGGAATCTAGTCTCCTTTCACACAATTCATCCAAAATGGACCATTATTTAACAATGTATTTCAGCACCTGTGTCTTTTTCATGCTCAAAGATCCTGTGAGTTTTACTATCATGCATAGCCAGACATGCTGACTACATGTCTAAGTTGTGCAGTGCTTCTGAGAACCATGAGTACCTAGGACTCAGACCAGCAGGACACCATCTATTCCCAAGCACCGCTGTTTCCCGGTAGAAACCAGTTCCTCCATACGTCTAGATGTAGAAAAGGGATGTACACTCCAATGTTGAAAAAGCACTTGGAAAAGAGTATCCGGAAGTTGAAATATGTTAATTCAGCAGAAGTATTTCTGTCTAATTGAGGTTAACTTTTTTAGTCATACAAAGTCAGTGAAAAATCCAAGTAGTGCAAAGGCACAGGTGTTCTGGTTAAAGCAAATTATCCAAGAATCTGCTTAGGACCCCAGTTTGCTGCAGACAGCCATTTGATAATAGAGATACACAGCACATATTACTGCATATGCTTATTTTTGTTAGCATGAAAAGTACCCAAAGTTACCTGCCATGGCTGCCTACTCCTCAGTAACTCATACTGGAGAAAACAGTGTTTTCTCCAATATCACACAGTACCTTCTTTCAGAACTTTGTACAGACAAGCCAGGTCTAGCTGTCTGTTGGAAATGAACAGGCCTAAGAAGAAGGCCTAAGAATTGGGAGAATACATGTCAAAGATTATTTATTTCACCATTTCACTGTAAAGTGTTGACCATTTAAAGCTCATGATTCAGTTTTCAAAACTCAGAAAAGATCTCATCATATGTCCAATTATAAGAAGAGCTTCAAGATTAACAAGACTACAGCATGCTGCTTTCAGAATAAGTAATTTTAAAGCATTTTAAAAACCCAAAATCTATTCCCAGCAATATTACCTATTATGGTTTGGGCTTAGTGAGTTTGTTTGTTTGGGTTTGACTTCGATGTTTTGCTGTTTTACTACAAAATATACTATTCAAAGGGGAAAAAAATACCATTTCTCAATAAGCTGAGATTCAACCTAGTGGACGGCCACAAAAATCCTTTCCAGAGCTGAGCTTCAAAACTTAGGAAAAAAGTTCAACAGGGGTAGGTCTGAGTTCAGATCTTTCTGAACATTTTCCACCAGAATAAACAGACACTGCTGTAATAAAAGGTAGGTCTATCCCAACTGTAGTGGTCCTTCCCTTGGGCACAGCCCTGTGTTTGCAGTCAGCTAGGTTACAGTACTGTCATAGCTCACTGCGCAAACATTGGTGCTGTAGCAGACAAGTAGAAGAAGCAGTGCTTGCCTTCTCTGGTTCCCATCATTTGGTGGCAAGATCTATGAAAATTTAAGATTCAAGACACTGGCAAAGATAACAGCCACAAACATGATCAAAACAGTGCCTGTGAATCATCTGCATGCATGTGGAAGAAGAAAGAAAACCTGAGAGGAGCTATGCATTTCAAGTTCTTCCCTCCCATTACAGAAAATAAGTGACGCAGTCTGCTTAAGTTAGTTAACTTGATAACTCTTACTAAAAAAATCCAAAATCATGACTAGTTACTGGATATATGCTTGCGCCTGGCAATCCAGCATCATCTATTGCATGTTTAGCAGTATCTTCCTGGACTAATTTTTAAAGGATGACTGGCATTCATCACTACTTGCCACCAAAGAAGCATATCAGAGTGCAGTCTGTTCCAAAAGCATGATTGTGATGCAGTTCCAGAAAATCAATATAGTATTGAAACACAGTTCCATTACTTCACAGAATGGAGTACTGCCACTACCAGGACCCTATGTAGATAAAATAAAGCTCAACCCTGCATAGTGTCCTTACAGGTAGAATAACCCCACAGCTCCCTCTAGCCTCTTCTCCCCTCTAATATTTCTTTCCTGAACACAATACTAGTTTTGGTGGATCTCACATGGCTCAGCCTTGGGAAATACAAAAAACTTGAAGCAGAGTGGTAAAAAGAAGTCTACCATCAAAACTGGATAGAAAAGCAGATTTTTCATAATGTAATGGTTTCACACTCATTACACCTTACCTTTAATACTGAATATCTGAAAAAGCCTTGCAGGGAGAACAGCACAAAACTCTGAACTAGAAACCATGTTCTTCAAAAATTTTTACAGGAAGCTTTCACCTAAGTAGAGTTTTTTAATAGGGCATTTAAATACGCGTTTCATGTATTAAAAAACAAGAAGAAATAAAAAAGGAGGCGGTGGACTCTGGATTTTTTTCCACTTTAAATAATACAGACTATTTCATTTCTTGGTCACAATTTCCTACTTCACCATCACAATTACCTGCTACTAACAAGATAACCATACATATGGGGATGCCTGAGAGTCTTCTTCAGTGCAAAACCATCTCAGATACAAAGTGCACATTGTTAAAACACAGGCACACATGCATATATATATATATACTCTTGCAACATCTGTTCCAGACCTAGCTGCAGCCTGGCTGGATATGAATACATCACACTGGTTACCTTACTAAGCACCTCTTAACTTGTAACTTCTGGACTAGCAGAGACCTAGGTCCTTGGTAATTACTTTGCGCCTCAACAACTGCAAAATTACAGATATCTAAAGGTGAAGAAAAACTACGTTCTAATCTGGTTGAAGTATCTACATTGTTTATATGGTCAGTGCTAAGGAATACATTGGAAAACCACAGCCTCAACTAAAACGATGACCAAGGCACCTATATTGATGAGAAACTACCAGTAAATTAGTGTTACATCATAAGATAATGCTCTTCTCTGAGGTACATTAATGCACAGCCATAGATTTGAAAGGAGATGATTTAAAGAGTGATTAGCTAAGCGCCTTAAATTAAATTACAATTTTACGAGACAAAATAAATGTTATAAAGAATAAATGTTTTGCAACAAAAATTCCCATAAAAGTGATACCTAAATTCTACTTAAAACTTTTACTAACTAGCACACAGAGATATTCTGCTTAGTTCCAGCTGACTAGAACTCTGACCTGCTAAAGAACTACAAGCCATTGCAATCTCTGTGGCTCCAGAACTGTGTATTTCCTTAGATACTGGCTCAACATCTAGTTTACGCCAGCAAAGATAACAGTAACTGTGATGCCTTTTCCTAGTCTTCAGAAAAATGAAGCTAGACACGGTTAGAGGGTTGGGGGTCATTACCTCGGTATTTTAATAGGATCTCATTTGATGCATCACTCCACCCAGGTGACACGAGTCACAATGCACACACCCCATCAATCACACACCCCATTAATCACGTACTCAAGTTACAGACCTTACACATTAGCATATCTAACAAGGGAGCCCAGTAATGGGGCTGGGGTGGGCCAACCTCTAGTTTACAGAATCTGTCCAACTAGGGGACACTGGCTTCCTAAGATAGCAGAATATTTGGTCTCCCTGGCTCTGCAGTTTTGGGGTGTTTAGTCTTATGGCCTGCAGGACACTGACAGGACACTGAGAACCAGGCTAAGTTATTGACTTAAAGGATTATAAGTATGCATGCTAATACTTGTGGATACATAGAGCTGTGTAAAAAGTTTATAAAAGAAAAATCAAAAAATCATTTCAACATCACTGTGGTAGAGCAAGCATGCTTTGCGAAAAGAAATCATGAGAACACACACAAAAAGAATACACATACATCTGATGCTTGCCTTGAGATACTGAGAATAAAAATAACCTCAACATGATGAATGGGAAGGACTTAAATGTTTATTTTCAGCAGAAGTAGGATTTTCCTAAAGGATTGGCCTATAAAATCTTAATAATACATGGAAGTACCAAAACAGACCAATCGCAACCTTAAGTCACTACAAATACCTTCACCAGATCAGCAATCATCCCCTCATTATGCTCAGGACACTCATTTATTGTTGCCAGGCCAGATGATCTGGTTCAGATTTCTCATGCTTGTTTTTAAGTCATAAAGTGATTGTGACAGAATATAATTTAAGCATGGTAGAGGTCTAGCATATTGTTGCCTGAAAAGTAGTTTATTAACCATTTCAGGCTGACTTATATACAGTCTGTATCGGTATTTATATGACTAATTCTTTACAGATAACCAAGTTTTGTTAGTGTTATCTGTAGAACTAGTTAGACTCTCCATTCTGCCACAGAAGACAGCATAAACTACTTTTCTGCCAGGCTTTCACACAATAAGCATCTTGTTTTACCCCTGAGACAGCAAGATGGCCAGGAATTGCAGTAACGCTGAACTACTGCCAAGAAGCTACACTTTCTGCTCTACTATCTGCAGCATTTCTGTGTCAGAGGAGCACAGCTGATGGAAGTGTTGTTAAAACAAAGTTTTGGGAAAGCTACCATTAAGCCTCGTGGGAAGAAAACAGGTTAAAGAATTTGAGTCTGGACAAATTTAATGATCAATAATGTTTCTGGCTCCCAACAGCTTTATAGGGTTCATGTCTTGTTACCCAGATACAGAAAGCAAACTAAAACATTTCAGGACAAGCTGTAGTTTGTCCTATTTAAAGAAATGTGTTTGACTAACTGCACATACTTCAAATAGTGTAAGATCTAGGAATCAATCAACCAGTTGCAGACTACCAAAAATTAAAATATTTATTTCTAGGCAAGTACAACACTAACAAATATACCCTAAAATACCTATCTTTCTCAATATTCCCCAGTCAACTTAAGAACCCTAGTATTCTAATTCTGCCATCTCAACTGACACATATCATAACCACCTTTATGAAGATAACGTACTAAATATAGTCAAACAAAACTGAAGATGAAGCCTTTATAAAGACACCTTGATTAACATGACATGACATAGATGAGCACATCTTATAGAAGCTTTTGCCTTGTAATTCCTTATAATTCAGCATGAATGATGGGAAAAACAAGTAGCAAGTTCAGGTATTTGTCCACAGCCATCATGTGCACTAGTTGTGGAGAGACTACCCATTAATAAATCAGGAATTAATACTAGATATTCTGTTTACTAGGACATCAGTTCCTGCATCCCTACCAGAATTTACAGCTGTGCAGCATCCCCATTGCGTCTGGAAAAATAGTGTATTCGTTCCAGCCTAAACAACGTCTGCAACACTGACTCTACTTGCCCTGCTCACAGATTGAAGTATAAGCAGTACAGATGACAAGAAAAATATAGCAACAGTTCCAACTTTAACACTGTACTTACCTGGTCAATGCACACGGCAGCCTAAGCTGCCAATATAAACCCTGAGTATGCTTTATAGCTGCTCCTTGAGGATTTTTAATGCATTCAGACTTCCACTTAAAGAAGACTGATTGTGCAATGCTGACAGTGAACACACAAATACACGTTATCAACTCTCAGAACAAAGTTTTTACACAAAACCTATGTTTCCCTATTAAAGGATGCTATACTGTGTGTGGTCAATCCAACAAAAGACTTGACACGGTGGTTATACCAGTCCAACAACAACTATTGCTAAGAACTCGTGTTTATGCAACAGGAATGAGGAATTGAAAGAAATGAGACAAACTGGCAGACAGATAAACAAGACTGGACATCCTGTGGGTCTGGCCTACATAATCCACAGGGCCTGAGTCACTTACCTTCTCCTGTGGGATGAGAGACATGCACAGACAAAAAGGATACAGCAATAAGAAAGTGTTCAGAACTAGTCATACTGACCATCTCTCTAGTTTCATGTTTCCCCAAAAAATGTTTAATAGCAGCACTGGCGTAGAGCCCAGGTACTCACCGGTTGGTTTCCTCCCCAAACCCAGTGCATAATTACCTGTCTTGCCTGGTGGTAGTCCACGCGCCAAACAGTCTGAACTACAGTGGCAGAACAGTGAATTCTTTATTATATGAAAGGAGACTAAGAAAGCCCCTGCTGGTTTGGCAAGCCAACTTCCCTTCCCCATGTGTTCTAACCATTCTAACCATTGAACTAGGTTAGTTCTCCACCAGCCAGGTACTACAAGATTGGTCTACAAGCTTACACAGCATAGCAGTACCCATAAAATACTGAACATAATACACAGACCATCAAATGACCCAGGAACATTGAACTATCAATAATTTTGCAACTTTCTTCTAGAAAACTCAATTTTTAGACCTTAGTAGAGTGTAGAGTATCAACTGCTGAATTAAAAGCCCACTGCATCTTGGTGTAGAAATACTCTGAAACCCATGGGCACTTGCATTTAGAAATTAATGCAAGACAGCTACCAAAACAAGACCTCTGCCCTGAACAGTAACAAATGTCTGATACTTAAACACAGATCCACTAAGTAGGTGTTGGCCCTGCCTTGGGTGTGCTTACTCAGATTTAGAGAGGTGCAGGCTTGTCAGTAACACATTCCTACATTTTGGGGTTTCTCCTCCTTGTTAGAAGAGGGTTTGCAAATGAATTCTATTATGCAATACCCCAATGTATACTGTCTAAAATATATTTAAAATATTTGCTAGTAAATCTAGTCTTCTTGACCTTAATGTACCACAATACTACTCAAGTCATCACACCAACAACTGTGGTTTTACGATTATTTCAATTCACTGCAGATAGGGATTTGTACTATTTATTAAGAAGCTATGACACTAGAATACCAGCAGAACTGAAGTTCTGGAGACAAAATGTTTGCTCCTTTTCAACAGTTCACTAGATATGTAACACGATACACTTAAATATCTACAAAACACAGTAGTGATTTTAAATAAGTGAGAAGGCTTCCATTATTTTAATTTTACATAATCCTGTGTCTGACTGGCAGTTTTAAGTACATGTCCCCCAGAATTACAATATCATTTATACTTTTGGCAGAAACATGGCTTTCTTGGATATGTAGGCATCTGCAAATTTGGGTTTATTCTGTCTGAATTTTTTTAATGGAAGGAAAGCCAACAGAAAAATAAGAACAAGCCTAAGGAGCAAGGAGTCATTCCTTTCTTCATATTGACCTATGACCCCCAGTGATAGGACAGACAAGGATGCAGGTCTTATCACCACACAGGCAAGGAAGTTATCAAATTGAAGAATCCAAGTGTCCTAAACAGCTTGAGGAGGCATCTGTAACTCCCATAGTAATATGCCAATTTCACATCCGAATTCCTAAATTATCAAAATCCAAAGGATATTATTTGTAACTTTTGTAGACTTTGAACTATTGTCATAAAATATTATTAAAGCAGTATCTTGCTAATGCTCTCAAAATCTGCCTCCACCTTGCAGTTTGCCAGATTATACCAGGTTTCTGTTGCTTTGGAACATGGATGAGTTTCCATTCCAGATAAGCTCGGCAGTATGCATTGTTTTTTCATATCACTATACAAATTCCTAAGGATGGGACTGTGTAAAGTTTCCCTAGGTTTCTGTCACATTTTTATTTACGATTTATGTGAAATCTGACTAATTTTATAGATTTTATTCCTTCTCATTTCCTTAAGCTCTCAATTGGATTCCCCAGTTTACTAGGGAACATGCTGTGAACCCGATTTCCTTAGAGCCTTCTTTGAGAAATTTATTGAGAAATTCCCACGTTGCTCGATATTCTCTGAAGACTCCAGAAGAGTGAAAGCGAGTCTTCGCTGTTCTGGAATTTCACCCCAGCGCACTGAGTTTAACGCACTCGTTTTCAGGACTGAGCATTGCCTAACATGCCGGGAAAGGTCCTCACGATGGGGAACTGGGAGCCGAGACGGCTCTTCCAGAATTCCGATGTGGCTACGGCGGAGGCAAACCTCCGCAGATCGCGGTGCGCCCCTCACGGATCGCACTGCTCTCCCCTCACCGGCCTGACACACGGCACCGACTGCAGCAGGATTCCTGCTGCTGGCGCACCCCACCAGTGAGACCCCTCGACTCCGTGCGCATCCAGCGGCGCCCACAGCTCCGCGGGCGGCCGCTCCCACCCCC
>JAHLSL010013733.1:517996-531039 GCA_025920805.1 Petroica traversi
CGGAGTCACGGGCGAAGGCGGCGCGGAGCCCTCTCCGGAACGTGGCCGCTGCAACTTGTCAGCCCTCCGCCTTGCCGAAACACGGGCCCGCGTCCCTCTGCTCTGCAGACGCTCTGCAGACACTTAACACAGCCACCATTACCGGAAAAACGGGGAAGAAACGCGGCAGCCATTCTAAAACTGTCCCTCCAAAAATGTAGGTTCCAGCACATCCACGCTAGTACTATCGAAAAGAAAGAGCCAGCATCGTAATCTGGGTAGGACCTATAATATTGGGCTCACTTGTGCCATGCAAACAGCACTCTTCTAATCCATCAGAGTTGCCCAAGCTCCAGCATCATGTACTGTCTTGCAGGGATATACCTCATGTTAAGTTCTGCAAATTCTTCCATTAACTCTCTGAGATTCCCTGAATTTGTAAACATGAAGTTTAACTGCTCCAGTGCACTGCCAGTGGCATTGGGATGCCTCAGGTGGAACATGCTCCTTGCTAGGATGTCTTCCAGTATTTTCACGGTATTTTCTGCTTAAGTTAGGTTGTAGCTACCAGAAGCATTTTAAACTACAATGAGCATATGAGGAAGATATTGATACTATACTAGGTGCCAGCCTCCATATAAAAATTGAAGAAGCCCAGAGAATTACCAATGTATGTTACAGAATTGTAAATAATGATAAAACCAACTATGTTTAAGCTGTTGCTTTAACAGAGGGTTGTTTGCCCTCCCATAGACCCTCTATAACTTGGGACCAAGTGTATCCCAGGAAGAGGCTGTAATAAAAAACAGGTAAAGCATTCACCTAACAATCTGATCTTCCCAGAGTCAGGATGCACGTTTTCAAAACTTATTTTAATTTACAGATGCACATTTTACAGGCTCTTGTTTCAACACTTTGACCTCTAAAAGTAATCAGCTATGGGAAAATGATGACAAATTAAATATCAAGGCAAACCTCCTCCAATCACAAGCAATCATAGGACACCCAGCATGAATCATTACTATGGGAGTAGCAGCAAGGCATACTGCCTCACGAGGCAGAAAAGAACAGCTTCCTCAGTTGCCCATTTCTCATTTCCCACACACCACCTCATAAGATAAAGTAAAGGCACTGAGCTAAAAAAACTTTAGTCTGAGTGACAACAGTCTAAGGTTTGTTGTGTGCAGTGCTCAGAGCCTTCATAGTTATGATGAGTCTGCATTACTTCTCTGGACCACAATTGCTGTGGTTGGGCTTCATCTGCTAGCTCTGAAACATGAAGTTCCATGTATTTTCCACTAAAAATCAAACTATGTGTGCAGGCTTCTATCATAAAACTAAAGTACTCTCTGGTGTTGGGGTGATGAGGGGGGAAGGTGGAGATCTACAACTATTCCTTCTTCTATATGATTAGAGTGAAAAAGATCAGTATTAATGCTGACCAAGCAAGTGTAAACCACAAGTAGGTTACATGTACGTACTCACTGATCTTAAGCAGCTAGGAGTCCATATTCATTAGCTTCTAAAAGTCTGAAATTATACTGTGCATACAGTAATGGCAGGTCAACAGCAAGGAAACTAAGGCTTTAATTTCACATATGAGTAACAGTTGCATCAGTTTTGTTCTTTCAGCTCAAGCTCACACACTAAGGCAAATGCTTTAGTGTTTCTTTATGTTCACAGTATTTTGTTTAGATATCACTGAGATGATTCCATCTGTCTCTGCCTTTCAACTTGTTCACATATTTGTCTTGCATGAAGTATACTTTTCTGCAGCATGGGTACAAACCCAGAAATTCCCAAGAATGAAGATGAAAGAAAAAAAATATAAGAGAGGCCAAATGCACACTGAACCCTGGGATAGAGATTAGTGTGTTCACTTGAGAATCAGAGATATGAACAGAATTATGGGCAAAGAAACGTGTGGAATATCAAGAATATTATTGACTAGTGAAATTCATGACCTGTATATTTCGTGCTCGTCTATAAAAAATAAAATGTGAGTAGTGGGGCAGATAGGATCCTGGGTAGGGGAACAGAACTGTAGGGACAAAGAAAGCTTCACTTTAAGTAGATCTGATGGTTCTTTTTTTATTTTTTTTTTTTTCATTTTAAATCCTTCATTTGAACAGAGTTTATTTATTATTACATTTAAGTACAGAAACTCCACCTAATTGATTACTTCTCTTCCATATTTATTGTTACATTACCTCCAGTTCTGACAGGTTTCTCTAAGATTTAAGCTTTGTCTCAATTACACCCTTTTACAATCTTGATTAGTTTCCAGGTTGATTTTGTTGAGTTAACATTATTTGTTTTGTGGAAAAAGCCTCTGTTTATACTTGCCAAGCGTACTGAAATACCTTTTCTGTCTTGCCATTCCCCAAATTAAAATATGATACAAAAGCATGTTGATCTATGTCAGCTAAGGCAGAACTGTACAGATACAAAGTAAGCAAGCCAGGTGATTAATTATAGATATAAACAGGAGAAACACACAATCATCTCATCTTGAAGACTGAAGTGATAAAACATGGAGAATTTTAACAGCGATGACAAGACATTTAGTTCTTAGTCAGTTGTTTTGGGTTTTTTTCCCCTGCTATTTTAAAACACTTCTTTGTCTAGAGTACTTTGATGGAGGCAGTCTTGAGCATGCCTGGAAACCATCAGCAGCTCAGTGCCTGTTCCTTCACAAAAATACCAAGTAATGCCACAATCAAATAAGAGATGCATGGCTTCAGGCAAGGCAAAGCACAGGATGGTGCAGGAGAAAGTGTGTTATTTTGCAGAGTTAAAGTAGCATATTCCTGGCATGGATATTCATTGCCAGCTATTGAGCTGCCAAACCCTGTTCTGACACCCTTGCCCAGGATGGCCAACCAGCTGGGGCAACACCTGTAAACTTGGCAGCAGTTACTGGTATCACTGCAAGGAATGCTGCTTTGAGTCTCTCGGTGGGATACCTGTAGATGGAAAAAAAACCCCAGATGGCTGTGCCGTCTGAATCTCAAGCCTGCTGTGTATCAACACGAGCACTGTCCTGCTCAGAGTCCTGGAAGAGCAGAAGTACGGAGCTGGAACATCAAGAAGCACTACAAAGGTCTGCATTTTGCCTAGCTTTGCATGGTGCCTGTTTTTCTCCAGGGAAAACCAGATCTGTGTCACTTGACTGTACGCTGGCTAGGAGCTGCCATTCACATGGAAAAGGGAATCCCATTAAACTATATTAAGCAGGGAAAAGATTTGAACTGAAATTATTTGTTCAGGTCTAGCTGACACACTTAAAACAAAGGACTTCTAGCTGCAACAAAACGAGAAAGAAACTGTTAAAGGGTTATTTAGGGAACCTTGGAGCATTTATGTGAGAAAACTAAAAGTTGGCTTGTTTGACTTATGAAAGTAAAATCCAATATTATTATGCTCTCCAAATATTTTGGGTGAGGTTAATACAAGCAAGGGAGGAAAAAAAAGACCTATTGAAGGGCAAAAGAATTAAGAAGTGTAACCTTCTATAAATGTTTTTCTCTGGTACTCTGAAGGTTGCTGCTCTTCAAGAAGCTCATACCTTCAGGAGTAGCCTTCCTAAACAAGGACTGGATGCAAAAGAAGCAACAACTGAAAAGTAATCACAGATGGCAGCCATCTCTGATTGCATGTGGGAGAAGGTAGAGGTAACTAAGGACATAGACATCTTTGCTACAGCAGCTCACAGCCTGCAGATACTTCTTCCTCCATGGCTCTGGACTGGGGTACTATTGCTCCTTCCTTTCATCAGCTATTTTTTTCTGATTGTTTATACTGTTTGTTCAATACCAAGTTTAAATTCTACAATCCCTAAGGAAACCAAGAATGTTTATTCCTGTTGAAGGTGAGGGAGCCAGCATCTCGCACTTGCCTCACTTCTCATCCATTGCTGCTATTTAGTGTCTCTTCCCTCCTCCTACTCCTTTATATCTTCTCCTTGCCCTCTTTTCTCCTGTCTAATCACAAATTTCCCTCCCCACACGCATGATTCTTTCAGTGAGTGGGATCACTTCTCCATCATTTTCCCTTGCAGGATATGCATTTAATATATAAGTGGAGAAAAGAGGGGAGGAGAGTAAATGTCATCCTCTTTCCTGAGCCCAAGGTTTTTGTCTGCATTTTCATCAGTCTAGAATAAACTTCACTGTTATATCAGGTGGGCCTGGAGGGATTCTGGACCAATTTTATAACCACTATTTTTTCTCCTGGAATAGATGAAGAAACATAAGTGTTGCCTTATATTCAAGTAAATGTGGTACTCTCAAACTAAGACTAGATTGATTTTGAAAGCATCTCTATGACATAATTCCCTGAGATGCCTTATGGTCCAATATTTCTAACTCTGTCCTGTTGCCAGTGAATGCTAATTTTCCAGCACCCACTTCCAACATTTTATTGTCTTGCCACCAGAAATGTATTGCACATCTCCTACACAGCTCTGTGGCAGTACACCCCTACTGGAATTTTTTAAAGATACTGATCCCTGACTAATGCTTTTATCTCTTAGGTTTATCAGTGCCTGTTATTTCCTCCAATGCTCTTTCTGACCAAACAGAAAGCATAGTTTATGCCACTAGACTGGTTAGGTCAACTTATAATTTCTGTCTTATTACACCAGGTTTACTTAGAGACACCACTCAGCCTGTTTTTTGTAGTTTGAAGATTATAAAAATATTGTAAAATAATCACTGTGTTTTTTACATGTGCGTACTGAGAGAGTATGTATGAGAAGGAAGGAGGAGTGGGGGGAAAGCGTTTTTAAGATTCAGTTTACTTCTCATTATCCAGCTCTGATTTTGTCAATTAATATCGTCAAGTTGAGTCTGTTTTGCCTGTGATGGTATTTGGTAAATGATTTTTCCCAGTTCTTAACTCATGAACCTTTGTTATATTTTCTCTCCCCTGTCCAGATGAGATGTGGAGTAATAAAATGGCTTTGGTGGGTGCCTGGCATCCAGCCACAGTCAGCCCACTACAGATACTTGCTTTCACACTTATAGCCTTTTTTTTTTCTTCTTCTTTTCAGCTATCTAGGAAGTAATTCCCAATGAAAATTGTAGATATAAAGATCTAGTTTATCTGAATGTCGTGTTCACCTGTTATGATGTTTATACAATCTACACTGACTACTACTGAAAGAGTAGTGCCAAAAGTGCTATTAGGAGCTTGAGAAAGAAATGTTGATGATATTTATTTTATATTATTCTCATGGTGCATTCTTTTACATATACTATTTTGATTACAATCTGCAAAAATTTAATAAATGTACTAAAATTTTTATTTACAAGTGCGCCCTCTCCTGAAAACAGATCCTCCCAAACGTTGTACGAGCTCTGTGATGGACAGAGGACATTCTCTGAGTAGTTTCCACACCTTTCCAGACACCATAGTCAACATGCTAGCTTGCTGGCAGGTCTCTCAGCTTGAGGTTCTAAATGTTCAACATCTGTGCATTACTTGCATATCATCTGAGAAAGGACAATTAAAATAAGACACAACCTCACGTAAACCTGCCCCTTATCTGGCAGATGTAGGAATTCTGAATTGGTCAAGAGAATATTCAGGTTTGTAGCCTAATGCAAGTTTTGCAGAGGCTTGATACTGCTCACCAAGTTGTTGGGAAGGAAACTGGAGGAGAAGGAGCAAGAGCTATATCCTGTGAAGTACAATATGAACTGCTGGAGGGAAGAAGACACATTTGCAAATAACAATATTTTTTTTTGTTTATTTTCACACCTTGTTGAAGAAGTGTACTATTATACTGGTTAAACTGAAGTGTACTGAAGTTACTGTTTCCAGTTTCCCTCTTGTAGATTACTTGTGTTTTCTAAGATTTTGCTCTTTATGTGACGATACTTTGAAATGTGATGGTCGTACTGTGCAATTCTTACTCAGAAGATGTGCATTTTAATTCCTTGGCCAATAAGTTAGCCATATTATTTTCTAGATACACACCATACAGTCACTTTAATATAAGAGTGCCAGATAGTGTCAGCCACAGCTAACATCTGATTTCTGATGTTTGCTGAGTAGCCAGTGCCATTAATACATAATGTAAGTAGCACTCAATATAATTAGAATTCACATAAAAAAAGGACATCTATATAGAGTTGGATAAAGGGGAAGTAATTAAAACCACAGTATACTACCTACCTAAAGGTGTAGAGTTAAAGCTTCCATGGCAACCTTAACTCTGCATTTCCTGCCTTTAGTGATTTCAAAAGCTCAGCTTCACTCTTCCTTTAATATAGTATTTCACACTCAATACTTTCACCAATAGAAGGGTTATTCTGAAACCTGACGTTTTTAGGACTTCTAATACTAACCCAGTTTGCACAGCAACAACTATAAATTATTCAGAAGAAACTGTACTAATACATAGTGCACAACAAAGACTGAACTTGCCTTAAGCTTGTGTAATGTATTATGGATATGTGGTAGCCTCTTCATAGATAAGATGCTGGCAGCTTCCCTTTGGATCTTTATTTCATTTCCTCTGTGACACTGGCTGAAGAACTATCTGGCCTGAAAACACCATATTAAAACCGAAGATGATAAGCAACATGCCTGCAAATATAAAAATGGAAAAATTATTTTATTTGAATTACAACTAATGAAAAAACGTTAGCAAGTACACCTGGAAAAACGGTGGTAGTGAATATAAGCAACACTGTGGATTACTGTTCAAAATTGTTTCAATTTTGAACTTCTAACTTTTGCTTAGACTTCTGTAACTGATTTCAGTAAGTGTGTATGGGCACAGATAAATGTGTCCATCTCTTGGCTACCTAAATTTTAACATGAGTGCCAACTTTTATGGCTTTGTAGTAACATAAATGCTATCAACTTGAGAGAGAGGTACTTGGTTTTCAGAGCCAAAGTACATAGGACCAGCTCTTTATAGGATGCTTTACTTAAATGGTTGTTAAAAACTGCATTCTCTGTTATTCCTATTGTAAGGCTTCACATAAAAAGTTTTGAAGAAAAAATATATATACCTATTGCAGAGTTTAAGACAATTCTTGGCCTTGTCAACAAAAATGTTCAGATTTCTTAAGCAGCACTCCTAAACACTAGTACATTTTATTTCAAAGCTTTCATGGTACAGGAAAACGCTATTCATTCATTAACATATATAAGCATCTGACTGAAGGATGCCAAGACAATGGAGCCAAGCTCTTCTCAGTGGTGTGAAGCAATAGGAGAAGATGCAGTGGGCAGACACTGATGCACAGGAAGTTCCACCTGGACATGAGGAAGACTTTTACTGTGTGGGTGACTGAGCACTGGAACAGATTGCCCAGAGAGGGTGTGGAGTCTTCCCCACTAGAGATATTCAAGCACTATCTGGACACAATCCTGTGAAGTGAACACTGAGACAACCGTGCTGGAGCAGGGAGGGGTCAGTCTAGACCTGTGGTCTCTCACAACCTGACCCATTCCGTGATTCTGAAAAATATATTTGGAGATTGGCAAATTTTAGAATAGCTTTATGCTTAAGTATAAATCAGAAATTCAGAATATTAATATCATCAATAATCTGCCCCATGGGGGTAAGATAAAAATTAAGGCATTTCTTAGCTGATAGGCACACACCTTTCACAACAAAGTCACTATGTAAGGTTTCTTTTCCATAAAATGCTGTCATGATTTACATCCAAGCGATGAAATTTAGTTCTTAAACATAAACAAGCTCATGAATCAAATAAAACTGGGCATCCAGATACATTTTCCACAAACAAGTAAGTGACCAAAAACAGAGATAAAAACCTGAAAGACACAGTAATGAAATATAACACAAGAGAATTTATGTTGGCCACCTACAGATAGCTCTTGCACCCTACTCAGCCTCTGGCAGTACACACAGGAGGCATGAGGAAAACAGAACACAGGTACAAAGTTATATTTTATTTACTAATTCACAGCGGGACATTCCCAATTTGTTCAAGTCCTGGTATGCTCATTGAGAATTCATAAATTCTAAGTGCACTCTTAAATGTATAAATTTTAAGTCAAATATTAAATAGAGATAATACTGACTTTATTAAATGTTTAATTCAGTAGAGAAAATAATTCTATCTAGCAGCTTGAGGATGTTACTATATGCGTGAAGGTAAGTTGATGGGTATTGCCTCCAGATCCATTAGCCTTAGATCAATTTCTCTCAACTATTTGTAAAAACTGGGCAACAGTGGATTATCTACTAGAACTTTGTAACAACAATAAAATTCTTATTAAAATCTTAACACTCAGAAACTGACATTTCAGGCATGTCCTTCAAAAAATTAACTGACTTGTTTAGGGCTTGAAGAACATGAATATCCTCCTAAGGGTCCAATGGGTTAATATAAAACTTGAAAAAAAACAGTTTTGTAGAGTTGTGCCGAATAAATTTGCATTAACCACTGTTTTAAATCACAATTAATGACCCTGTGTATTAAGACATAAATTTCTTCACACAAGAGAGAAAATATTAGAAAAACTGAGACCTTCCTTTAAAACACTTGTATTTAAAGGACTGTAATTACAAAATTTACAGAAACAAAGCACTGAAGTAATAAAATTATTAGCAATTACTCATTGATCTAACCGGAGCAGAGCATTAGCCATGTATCATAACACCTTAACTCTCATCAAATGCATACAGTATATTTGAAACAGTTATCTAAATGGTGCACTACAAAATACTCATCTGAAAAAGATACAGGGATAATTCACACGTAGACATCCCAAATATAAATATTTATTTATATAATATTTATTTTGCTATAAATCAGAATACAGATTTATAAAATCTGTATTTTATCTGGATTTTACCATTTGAAGTTGGAATTCACAGATTTACCTGACATGTTTGCAGTTCCTGTTCATTTTCATTTTGATGCCTATGATATTCATTACATTTTATAAATTCTGTACTGTATAGTATGTGATATCTATATGCATATAAAATTAAGGTACTTTATGTTATAAATGCTTAAAAACCACTGAAGAAATCATGTAAAGGCATACATGAGCATCACTGAATCTGGCTGAAGGTTGAACATGAGAATTAGAATGATGCACAGCGAGGGAAAAATACTGCATCTGTATATTCATTATTAATTTTTCATTCAGGATTTGCTTGCTAAACTTTTGAATCTTGATTTTAATGCCTTTATGCCTTTTTAATACTGTTTTCTAATGGGTATCTAATTTATGTTCATTGTATTATTTTTAAAATCTTGTATTGTTTTCCTGGGGAAAGCTGATTTTTTCCTGGTATATAAAATTTGATTTAGACCTAAGTCTCTGGTTTGGCTTCAGTCCCAGGATAGCCTGATTTCTAAATGAAATTCAAAGCATTTCTTATGGGTATCATGACTAAAAATCTTCAGTCTTCACAGTGGATCCTGCACTGTATTAATCTCTGTTATAGTGCCATTTATTTCATTGTAGCAACATTTTTTATTTTAATATATGTGCTATGTTTGGTCTCAGTACCAAATATGAAAAAAGGATACTTAGAATGAAGCTCTGTATTTATGATACATTGTTTTAGAACTGGTCCTGGAGAGTAACAGCATCATAAATCATCATATATTACAAGTGGTTTTGAAATGGAAGAAAATGTTTCAAGTAAGATAAATAATTTCCCAGTAGGGACAGGGTATACAAACACATGTTTTTCATCACTCTTTATGAGTACAGTAGCATGTGTGCCCTTCAATAAGGCTCTTTGTTGTGGTAAAGCACATTCTAACCACACACTTGTCCGAGCTCCCATAGGCTTTTTCAGGTACTAAGAGGCAAAGAAAAGGCTGTAGACTTTTTAAAGATTAAAAAAAGGTTTAAATCCTATGGAGGTTTTTCCTCCATAGAGGAAACCTTATTCATTTTTTCCTTCTTGAATTACTGACAATTGAGATGCTTTGATCAAACTCTTCATCACTATTTACGTTCAGAGATTAACTAGCTGAAGCACTTGAGCTCCAAAAGTTTCAGAAAATTGCAAAAAGCACCAAATAGGGACTTTAACATTGCATAATGGTTTTCATTCTATGAGAGATTGCAGATGGCTCAACAGAGATTTCTTTGTCAATTACTTCTGGAATCCATTCTCTTTCCTATGTATCAGAACTAAGTATAGTTTGTAGTTTATAGAGGCTGACTTTAGACTCTGCTTCTATCATAGATTATAAATTTATTCATTGATCATACAGTTACATGGTGGTTGTTCAAATAAATTAATTTTACAAGCAGTTCTTTTACAATAAATATACCATTTTTATTCTAATGATAGAATCTTTTGAGGCAGAAACAGAAGATCAGCCCTTATGCCATTCTGTTTGGGAGAATCTGTTGGAATCACTAGTGCAAGTTCTCAAATTCTTTGTTGTACCATTTTAAAGTTGAGTATCTCTTGACTAGCAGTCTGAAAGCTAACTAAACCAGAGTAGGGCTTTGTATGTCTTTTCTAACAGAAGAGTCTCTGTAAACCGTCTAAGATTGCAGTCAGGGTCAGGAAGAAAGACAGCACATATTGAAAAAATAGAACAGCTCTCAGCACATCAAAGCACAGAGATTTGTCTCAGAAGGCTGTTGGCAATTTGTAAAATGTCAGGTTATTTCAGGTGCCTCACTGAAATGTGTAGCTTGTCACCTGACAAGTGAATGCAGGTAAGACATGGGGAAAAAAATCTTCAAGAGTGAACAGTCTGTGCCCAAAAAAATAGGTTATTTAGTGTCTAGATTGATGCAAACACAAAGTCAGGGTGCCTGTGCCAAGGAGCAGAGGAAAGGGAAATCAGGTAAAAACATAGCAACACAAGTTACTTCAATCAGTAAAGGCATTACTAATTTTTTTCTTCAATTTTTTTTAAATTTTATGTTCGCTGTACAAAAATATGTTGATTTTTAATACTCTGCTATAAACACTGCCTGCTGCCCAGTATATTGATTCTGTTATGTTAGAATTATTGTAGGTCCCATGGCAAAAATGAAAAAACTTGATGCTTTTGGTTAATAGATTACGGTGAGAGAAGTATTCAAACAGTCTGGAGAACGGGATTTGAATGTGACAGGTGTGGAGCTGTAGCTATAAGCAGTCCTATCACAGACTTGTAACAGTTAAGACACAAAGATTCTGCCTTGAGCAGGAACTAGAAAATTAACTCTTGATTCCAAACAAACAGCACAGAATGGTTGTCATGGTTTAATCCTGTCTCACAATCAAACACCACACAGCCACTTCTTCTCTAGCAGGACTGTGAGAAATCAGAAGGGTAAAGGTTAGAAAATGGGTTAACATACAGACAGTTTAATAGAGAAAGCAAAAGCTATGCATGCAAGCAAAGCAAAATAAGGAGTTTATTCTCTGCTTCCCACGGACAGGCAGGTGGCCATCCCAGGAGAGCTGGACTCCATCACAAGTCATGGCTACTCAGGAAGACAAAGAGTGTAATTCCAAATGCCCCCTCTTCTTCCTCCCAGTTTATATACTGAGCATGATGCCACATGGTCTGGAATATCCCTTTGGTCAGTTTGGGTCACTGTCTGGCTGCGGCTTTTCCCAGCCTCCTAATCAACCCCAGTCCCCTCACCAGAATAAAAAGTTATCAAGGGAAATTTCTTTGTGACTGAGCTTTGCTTTACATCTTCATTCCAAGTATGCCACTAGGATCTATCTCTTATAAATGTAATGCTAACCATTGCACAAGCTGACCCTTATATCAAAATCCCATGTCATAACTAAGATGATAAAATCCTTTCACAGCCCAAACTTTCTCTCGCCAATCCATTTGCAGTCCCGCTTCACTAGCCCCCTGTGTGTTGTCTCTTTCTTATCTATTAAGTCTATCTGTGATTAGTCAAAGCCTTAAACCTTAATAACTCTAGCTGTGGCCTGCTCACAGCTGAGCCAGCCCTCAATAAGAATTTTGAAGTTAAGCAGGTTTTCAACTTCCCCCTTCCCTCCCAAACGTTGGAGCTTCAATAGTGTGTCTGTATACACAGAAATTCTATGTGCTCATGCCAAGAGCACACTCATGGTAAGTGTAAGCCCCAAGAAGGAAGGACACTAAAGAGGACATTGAGGTGCTGGAGCGTGCCCAGTGATGGACAACAAGGCAGTGACAGGACTAGAAAATGTGTCATAAGGGGAACAGCCAAGGGAGATGTTTAGTTTGTTTATTCTCAAGAAGAGGAGGCTCGGGAGGCCCCTTTTTGCTCTTACAGCTCCCTGAAAGGAAGGTGCTAGGTGGGAGCTGCTCTCTCCTACTGTGCCTGCAGGACTGCAGGAAATGGCCTTAAACTGGGACAGGGGAGATTGAGATTACATATTACTTTTTTTTCCCTCCGTTATTAGGGTGGTCAGGCATTAGGAATAGATTGCCTAAGGAAGTAACTGAGTTACCTTGAGATGTCCTAGAGGTATTTGGTCTGGTGTTGGGCGATAGTTCAGCAGTTTAGGAATTTCCGTGGTAGTGCTGGATGGGTGATTGATGGACTGCATGATCTTAAAGGTCTCTTCCAACATTGATGACTCCACAATTCTACAATTTTCCTCATCCTTCAGGGAGCAAGCATTCCAACCTATTCGTGACCCCGGATTAATCCTAGCATGCCTATAATCCATGTCGGTCATATCTTAATTTATTTGGACAAATACTCGAGGTTGGCCACATTACTGAACAGCAGCTCAATTACAGCCGGGTAGTAATTACAGAAAGAAGCCAGGGGCACAATCGGGGCTCTGTCGGCCCCTCCCAGGAGCGGGAGCCGGCCGGAGCTCAGTGACTGTCGCTGTCCCTGTCGCTGTTACTGTCACTGTCGCTGTACTGTCACTGTCGCTGTGGCTGTTCCTGTCGCTGTGACTGTTCCTGTCGCTGTGACTGTTCCTGTCGCTGTGACTTTCACTGTGGCTGTGACTGTCCCTGTCACTGTGGCTGTGACTGTTCCTGTCGCTGTGACTGTCCCTGTCGCTGTCACTGTCACTGTCGCTGTCCCTGTCACTGTCCCTGTCCCTGTCCCTCAGGCGCCCCTCCCTCACAGGGCCC
>JAHLSL010013733.1:531439-547985 GCA_025920805.1 Petroica traversi
GCCTCTCCCGGCACGGGGGCAGAGGCCGGCGGGCCTCCGTGTGCCGGGCTTACCTGCACGGTTCGCTCGTGTGGCTCTGTGGGAAATACACGCTTGTTTGGAAACACGGGGGCAGAGGTACCTGAACTGTAAGTTAAGAAACTTCTTTAACCGAGCCTGGCGATTCCTGGCGAGGTAACCAGTGCTGAAAGTTGCCGTAAATGTAGTTTTCGCTGCTGTGAGGCAGCGGTGTTGCCGCATTATTTTGGGTTGGGAAGGTAACTCCTCCACTGCTTGTCTTCCTGGTGTTTAAAGTTTCGAAGACTAAACCGAACGTGTGTTCTTCTGCGCCCAGCTCTTGAATTCATAGTTCTGTTACTACCTAATTATATCCATAAACTGGGTATGTATACGGTGTGCTGTGGAGTGTGCCTGGTCTGCTCAGAGGGGAGTGAGTCATCTTACAGTTGTTCTGTCTAATAGAAATGGAAAAGCACATAAATGGACAGCACATAAACACTCATTCAGACTAAACGTCAAGTGACTTTCTTATTATGCAACTCGGTGTCATTTCTTTGGCAGAGTCGAAAGTGAACGAACTTCCACTAATGCATAATGCTTCCCCTCACACACCCCGTCAAACTTGGAGTGGGGAGGAAATCGAGGAAGAACTCTAATAGCTTTTTTGGGAGCTAGTGCAGCAATGTCTGAGTATTTACTATTCATTCGTGTGAGTTGTCATCACAGGAAATAAGGAGCAAAGCCAAACCAAACCACATAAACTCCTCCTATTTTGTTTTCCTATGCTATGTGTTAATGTTGCCTGCAGTGACAATCAGAGCTATCTGGCCAGCTGTGCCAGAATCAGTTTTAAGTTTAACTCAAGGTAGCAAACCTAGATTTTTCTATGAGAGTCTATTCAGTAAAATAATACTATATATATATGACATTCTCAAAGCATGATTAGATTAGTTGCAGTTGGTGTCATCATTTGGCTGCTTTTTTGCATGTCATGTTGTGAAAAAATACTAACTTCATGACATAACGTAGTTCATTATTAGCTGCATCTTCAAGCTCTTATGATTTAGTCAAGGGTTTCTTTCCATGTATTGTGAATCTCACTGTGGAATGTTTTAATATGAAACAAATTCTATGTTGTATCTTGTGACATGTCATATTTTTAAAATTGGAGTTGAGGGAATCAAATAAAAATTAGCTTTTAAACATAAATAAAGTAAGCAGTAATTAGGAAACTTTGGAGTATACAGTATTTTTATTTAATGCCTTGTACTGAAAGTAAATCCTGTGATCACCATGCTTTTAAGCAATTCCTGGAAGTATATTCTAGCTTACTTGAATTTTTAAACCAAAAACTTAAAAGGTAACTAGTATTTCTTTTTGGCTGATTTCAGTTTCTTTTCTTTTGTAGATATAAGGATACATGTTCGCTTCAAGTAGAAAGGAGCATGTTCCCAAATTCTTCCAACTTGGGTCGTCCACCCTTCCCTCCAAAATACCAACAACACAGTACTTTCTTCAGTAAACTTCCTCTAAATATGCCTCCTGCTCTTCTTTCTCACCAGCAAATTATTGTTCCTCCGTTTCAGTTTCGCAATGCTGTGTAAGTACAGTAAGATTTGATAGCAGGGATTGGGTCTGAAAGAAATATCGCTGTTTAAGGAGGATGATTTTCACTGGTTTTGACATTGAACTTCACAAAACATGAAGATGTCATGCATATTAAAAAGAGCTGTATCTTTTGTCTTATGGACCTGCAAATCTTAATACTTGCCTGCAATGTGCATAATTCATGAGATGCTATTGCACTGATTAGAGTTGTTAATCCACAGTTCAGTTTTAAAGGTCTTCAATTGAATCTTTTTATTGGGGAGAACAGGGAGGAGATGAGAAGGGGAAGAAACGTTTATTCTTGTGTCTATATTTGAAGACACCGTAGTGTTCTTTAGGATTTTGAATTTAACAGTTCATTAAGTTAATTTGTTTGCTGACCCCTTCTTACACACTGCTGTTGAGAATTACCGTTTTCTGTTTTTAATGAAGTATGAATTATAAACTGAAATATGTCTTCATTTTGGTTAGAAAAGAAAGATGCATTCCTTCTAAGAAAAAAAGACAGGACTTGTGGAATTTAATATTCAGTTAACAACAGCTGCCAACCCATAAAAAGCATCTTGTTTATCTTATGAATAATAGTTATGGTCTATAGTCTTTCTAGAACTCCTTTGAGTGGGGACATTGAAGCTACTGCAGCTGTTATGCAGCAACCAGTGACTTATGGAAGTGTCAGTCCAGTGTCTACATCAGATGCCCTAACGTCATTTCAAGGAAGAAAGTAAGTTCTTTGTATGTGTGTGACTTACACTGCTCGTAATGTGTCCGTTGTGAAGCTCGTCTGATATCAATTTCTTATGCAATTTGAGTTGTCTTAGAAATCTTAAGAGAGCAATACTGAATACTCTTTTTCTTTTTGATGGAAAGAGGCCATGTATTGGCTCTTTAAAGCATTGTACCTCTGTTTGAGAATCTTAGTACTCAGAAGTCACTTCCTGTACCTAGTATTTCTGTCCAGAAGCTGTTGTTTTGCAGAAGTGATTTAAGTTGTTTATTGTAATACTGTAGTGGATTGTAGTCTGTGTCGGCTTGACTTCAAGATGGTTTGTGTCAACAAATATTTTTTTCCTATTAATTTGTCAAGTTAATAATGAGAGTGCACTCTCAAGGTTTTCTGGGAATTGTCATATTTTCCTGATGACACATTAGGGGTTTTTCCTCATTTTCTTAACTATGTAATGTATTATTTTTCAAATAAAAAGTTAAATTCAAGCAATGCGCAAATTCTTCTTTTTTAAAGAGGATTTTATGGAAACCTAGTTTTTGAAGTTTTTTTTTAATTAACTTGAATTTACATTACTATCTTTGTTATTTTAGTTACCACAGGAAATGAATTTTTGCATAAATGTGGGGTTTAATTTTCTTTTAATGCTTTAGAAAAAAACCTCCATTCTCTTCAGTTCAGATATACCAGTTGATATGTGTCTCTAATAATTGTGGGAAACAGCTGGTTGGAAGGAGGTTCTATGTAGTCTGTCTTCAGTACTCTCTTCTGAATGCTATTCCTCTACAAAATCTAACATGAAAAAATAAGCACAATCAAAAAATGCTATTAAGTTATTGTATGTAATTATCCCGTGAACTAAGGAAGTTCCTGGTTTCATTCTACATTCATCTTTCCCTCTTATTTTGTTCTGTGAAAAGCTATGCTGTTTTGGGAGATTTGCAGGCAGTTTAACCAAACTTGTTATTTGGTTTCAATATGTTAGTGCAGACACTTTCCTTAAAGAGTTGCATCAATCCAGTTCTAGAGTAGCTTCACTTCTGCAATTTTATGTTCTCTTTTCCCATTTCAGGTTTGTTTGACATAGTGCCTAGGATGGGCGTGCCTGTTCTGTAGCATACTTTGGCTTAGCTAAGTAGTTCTGTCATTAAGTGCTAGTGTTTGAACTTTGTAGAAGCTGCCTTTTAATGGTAAGCTGGAACTTGTGAACTAGAGGAATTACACTGTGTCTCTCTCTAGGAGGCAAAGTCAACAGCGGGTTTCAGATAATGCCAAACGGCAGCGGATTCATTCACATGATTCTGACACAACTGTAGCCAACCAAGCAGTGCCTTTACCAGAAGAACGCAGATACTCCTTCACGTCACCAATTGCGGTTCCATCTCCGGGATTGCATGCACGTGGCCCATCTGCTTTAATTGGTTGTGTCCCTCCTCTGCAAGATACTTTGTTTCCAGACACTACAGAAACCAGGCTCCCTGTTGCCAAGGATGAGGTAATGGCTTTCCTTGCTAGTGCTTTACTTCAGTCTGCTGAGTAGGCAGAATCCAGAGGTGCCGAGGGAGACCACAAAAATTTCTGCCAGGGATTTTGACAGTATCATGGAATATCTGTTGGAAAGCTGGCATGAGAAGGAGTATCAATAAGTGTAGCTGCCACTGTGGTTCTGTGTCACCTCCTTGTCTGTGCGTGGGTTTGAAGCATTTCTGTGGGGGCAGGGAAAGTCAGGGTATTGTTTCCTTGTGATGTTTATTTACATGTTAATGTCAGGAAACCTACATGTCTGCTCTAGGAAGTAAAAACTGGATAAATAGTTCATCTCCCACATGACATGAGGTGGGGAGAACCTTGACTCACCATAATAATACGAGAGAAGCCCATTCTGAATAAATGCATGTAAAGATGGTCTCTACCTCTTTTCAAGAAAACATAAAAGTTGCTGTCATAGGTGTTCTGGAATACAGAATGGATTGTAGTTTAGAACTGTTTCTTGCTCTGGATCTACGTGACAGAAGGGCTTTGGGTTTTTTAGTAGAAATGTGCCTGTTGATTGTAGAATGTAGCAGTGGTGTGAGAGGAAATCAGTTAATACCTCATTCCAACAAATATCTGACTTCTAGTCATAAGCAATAGTTAATGTGGCATAAAAAAGCTGATTTAAATCAGGTTTTTTATTAATTTTTTTCTCTCTATTAGTGGTTGGCAAACTGTTGACATTAAAGTCAGCAGAAGATGTCTCTGGTCATTCACTACTTATTCCCTGAAATGCTGCATATACTGATGATGCAAAAATTATTTTCTCTGGTTTGGCATTTTATAACTAATGGAACAAATTTAAATTTTAAAACTTAGCAGAAATTTCCTCTAGGGAATTATTTGTTGTGAATTTAAGGGCAGTAAAACTCTGGACAGTGGGGTAGGTAATGTGAAATGGTGCTGGGTTTTGCATTAAAAAAACCCCAGCCTTCTGTGTTTCATGTAATTGCACCTCTGACAGGAAAGAATGATCACTTTGCTGTGTCTTTACTTTTTGTACATGTGCGTCCAGTTAAGTCAACAGATTTTGGAGTTGTTTCAAGCATGTCGACAACAGACCTGTGATTTGGACAGAAAAGAGCTCTGCAGAACAGAACTCCAGAGAGAAATTCAGCTAATTTTTCCACGTATGTTTTGAATTTGGTTATTTAATATCAGTTAGAGTATTTTTCAAGTTTGTGATTCTTCCTTCCTCTCAAACTGTAATATGTCACATCATGTTTCTTTTTTGTTACTCTTCTATTACAGAGAGCAGACTTTTTTTGGTTGGGTCCTCACTGAGTGGATTTGGCACTCGTACTAGTGATGGTGATCTGTGCCTGGTGATTAAAGAAGAACCTGTAAGTAATTTTAAATATACATTGTTAAAACAAAGTCTGGTTTTATGTGTGTGCTGTTAAAAGGCTGGATCCTGAAATGATAAAAAATGCTCTAATCTTTTTGATTTAATAACATAGTTTTGGAGTCATAATAGCTACTAACTATGGGCCCAGTAATGTGCAGATCTGTGCAGATTCAACCCTATAAACCGAACAAAACTTACTTTTTGAAGCTTTACCTTCAATTCATAAATGAAAAAATACAGCAAAAGAGAAGCAAATGCCTAGAATGAGGAAGAAAATTGTTTAGAGAGCTCTTTTAGATGCAGAAACAACTTCTAATAAGTAAATTTTCTGATTATTTAGATTCATAGGTACCAATTCTAGTGATCAGGCATAAAAATGTATTTGGTATCTTAAATATTTTTAGTGAGAAAAAATATTATGAGTAGAAATTAGTTAAACAGAAAGGATATCTAAAGGAAATAGAAATAGACATAATCTTGAAAGAATTGAAGCATCATTTAAAGGGGAAAAGAGAACTTTTTTGTGTAAGTGGGGCTAGGTTTTTGTCTAGGTCTGTGATTTTTAATGCCTGATAATCACTTTGTAAATTGAGTATGGATTGTTCTGGCTGCCATTTACTGTGATAAATGTATATGTAGGCTGTGGAATATGTTGGTGTACATGTTCATGTATATGTCTTACTCTGAGAACTAATTTCTTTTTAAAAGCAAAGTATGCTTACTTGGAATATTTAAATGAGAGATACTAACTTTTTTCATTAATTTTAATATCACATTTCAGGTGAATCAGAAGACTGAAGCGAGACGTATACTCAGTTTAGTCCATAAACTCTTCAGTACTAAACTTTGTAAGTTACCATTTAAAATGAGGTGGTAAGATTATCATCAGTTCTGGAAGAAGTATTGATACTCAATTGCAAACTAATGTCTGTAATTGCATCTGGTCTAGGTTCTACTTACAGTACTCTTTGAAGAAAAGCTATAAATATTTAGTAATGTTATGTGATGCTGGTGAATGTTCATTAGAAAAACAATAGTTTTCTTGAAAACTAGTGGACTTCAAGAAGGAGTAACATCTCAAATGAGTTATGAGTTTTGGAATACAATGGGAAGGGAGTAGATTTCTGTTTGGGCAACCTCTGTTAGTGAACTCTTGCTAATGTCTTAGATTGCAGTGTCTTCCTGGGAAAAATGGTCTTTTAAAAATTTGTAAAATAAGATGTCACTCACAGTTGACTGTGTACAATTGATTTTTTTCTTTTGAGAGGTAATTAACTTAGGTGCCTAATGAAGAAAGTAATAAATGTTGACAATACCAGCACATACAGATAAAACATGTCAATTCATGGTTTCTATAGGTTATTGTTTAGACTCCTCAGATTAAGAATTCACATGGGCGGTTCTTGACTTAAATGTGAAAGCCTTCTATTTCAAAGAGGCTTTTGTATAATCCTTTGAATTATAAAATACCCTGACATTTACTGATATCAATGACTTTATTACCCTGCTTCTCAGACGTGTGAGAGATTCTTTGATGCTACTCCTTATAATGATGTTATAAGCAGTCTGGCAGTGTTAAAAGGAGCAAACCATAAATTTGAATGCATACTTCAAAATTTCTTCATTGGCAAGCACGCATGCACAGATTTTAACAGTTTACATGGAAGAAAGATTTGATAGATCTATTGATGGGCAGGCACCTGATATTTAATGTTTATAGCTATTGTATATTGACATTTGCATAAGTCTGAAAATTAATCTGGATTTGTATCTGGTGTAGCTCTCTCCAGTGCTTTCTGATAGCACAGTGATAAAATAGGTGTGTTTTCAGGGATCAAGAAAGGGAGCTTCTAAATGAGCAGTTTTTTCAAGAGCTCTTGTTCTGTGGCAGAACAAGATTTGTTAGTCACAAAATCTAGTTTATTTACCAGTATCAGAAAGGAATGATAATCATGTGCAAGTGATCCCCAAAAGTATTTGTGCCTTCGCCCATTTTTGATGTTTTCGTAATTCTCTGATACCTTGCAAGTGCATTTGGTCAGCTTGATGTAATCAAAATATTCTTTGGTAGGGCAGGACAAAGCACTGCTGAGATTTCCACTCCTGTCAGGTGGTCTTAGTTGTGGTGTGTAGGCCTCTTATGTCATCTCTTTAGAATCTTAACATCACTGTGGCATTAATTCCTATACCTAGCAAACAGTCCTGTGTCTGTGTATGCATGTTTTGTGAATAGAACTAAAAGGAAAAGTTGTTTGAAAATGTTCAAAACTAAAAGGTTTTGGCACTGGGTCTTTCCACTTAGATTTAGCTACTTCATAAGCTGTAGCTCAACTATGCCAAGATTTGGTACTTCTGAAACAAGAGGTGTGCTGGTTTCAGCTGAGATAGTTAATTTTCTTCTTAGTACCTGGTACAGTGCTGTGGACTTAATATGAGAATAATGTTGCTAAACACTGAAGTTGTAGTTGTTGCACAGTAGTGCTTACTATAAATCAAGGATAGCCTGTCTAACTAAAGCTGCTTCAGATAATTACTTTCAAGTTTTGTGCTGCCCTGTTAGCATGTGTGATACTATCCTGTAATTTTAAGGTAATATCTCTTTGACAATAATAGTTAAGTCTTTATTTCTTCTGTAGAAGAGAGGCTGCAGCATGTTCTCAACAAGGGTGTGAGCAGTCATAAAGCTTACTGTTACTTCACATGAGAGAACAGAAATAAGCATAGTTTGGGCCAAACATGAAAACTAGTAAAGCCAAGTGTTCAGAGATGTAAGAGAAACAACAGGAGGAAGAAAAGATGAGATGCTATTTGAAATAAGTTCTTGCTCTGGTCTTGTGAAAGAGTTAAAGGACAAAAGGAAATAAGGAGGATATCTGTGGCATAGGCAAAGTTTTAGAGCTTTTTTAACCTTTTGCTGGATTGCTTTGGTTCAGAAACTTGGGAGAAGTTTTTTCTGTCTGCCTCTCGTAACATCTCCCTCTTTGTTCTTGTACTCTGCAATGTTCCTGTGCATTACAATATAAAGACAGTAAGAGTGTGATTCTGTGCTTATTTTGCCTTAATGCTATGATTGATAAATGAAGAAACATTCCAAGTGCAAATTAGATCAGTCTCTTTCACAATTTGTTTTGTCTTCAGAGCTGTAAGTGCTATCTGTTTTATCCTAAATATAGAGCTGAATGTGATTGTTAGATTAGGAGGTTTGGGTACTGGTTTCAAAATTTGCAAAAGGTAACAAGTTTGAGCAAGGAATTTTAGTCCGTCAGATTCTAAGTCTTATAGCAGAGGCTTTTCTTTGTTGTCATTTGAATATGAACTGAAATGAAAATGTGTTCCGTTTTTGAATAGTCTAATCACAGTGAAAAGTGGAAAAAAGCTTCTGGTATTTTATTCATTGTTTTTAATGGTGTGTATTGTGGTTCTCCTAGAGAAGAGAGATGTAGGGATAGCAAATATATAATACATATCAAAGACTAACTGATCACATGTAACTTCTTGACTTTCTTGTTCAGTTACTTGCAAATGTATTTTTTTACAAGATTGGCTGACATTCCCAGAACTGTGTGCTGAAGTCAATGTCTTTAGAAATGTGAAGCATAATTTGAGGTGATAACTGGAGAGGTTATATCTAAACCACTTAGAGTAAATGTCAGACTGATTCCTCACTTCAGATTCATCTGTGTGGGATTCATTTGAAAAACACCTTGGTAGTATTAGGTTGACAGGTATTTACTGTCTGCATAAATAACAAAGGGCTCATTTTCCCTTAGATTTACAAAGAGGTATGGTAGCAGTGAGACTAGGGTATCAGAGTGGAATCTGCCTAATGGTGGTCTAGTGGAAAATATGACAGCTGGGACAAGCAAAGGAATTTGAACTCAGTTGAATGACTTTGAAGGACTGTGCAGGTCGTCGAGTGAATTCCAAAACATCAGCAGTTATTTCATCCTTTGGTGGGCTGTACCTTCCTCGATTCTTCATGAATGTGAATTCAGACTTCTGTGTTGCCCAGTTTCTCCTTCAATAATATAACCCAATCAAAGAGAGCAGGCTACGTGCCCAGGATATTGAAGATCTATTTGGCAAATACCATGTTTGGGATTAATATTCTGTACAATTGCTTAATCTTTCATTCTGTAAAAGAAGAGAGGGAATTAAGCTCTTCAGTCTGAAATTCTGCATGAATAAGTATATAAGTTATATATGAACCAGTGCTTATTCTTCTTTGAAGCCATTGTATTCTTTTTTGCTAAGCTGAGGTGGTGTTCATGACCTTTTCATAGATATGCCCAAAACTGCGGAGAATCTGTATAGATTTCTTTACACATATTTGGTGTAGCCTCTCTGATCGTGGCTTTCATGATCACATAGTCACTTTACTAAGACACTTACTCAACCTGTGTGCGTTTCAAAACTCTACGTCCTGTATTGTGACTGTATGTGTTTAAGGAAACATCGATTCTGCTAACAACATCAATGGTCTGAGCCAAGAAAGAGGATACCAGCAGGAAGTTACTGCCTTCTAATTTCCTCTTTGCTTTTCTAACTTCCTGCTTGCTTTTTACTACCCTGTGAAACAGATCAGGATTATGTTTTGGGCTGTATTTTTTTTTTTTAGCCAACTAATTTGACACAAGCATCCATCAAGTGTAGGGAAGCATTTGCAAACAAGGATGTGTTTGTAAATGGATTGTGACTAGAATGAGGTCAGTTAACTTCTGAAGAGCATTGGGAAGGGTAATAGTGAGGAAAGTTGAATTGCTGTGGCATACTGATAGACATCCACCATTGTCTACCATGTGTTAGTGCATTGGGAATCTTTGTCTTAAATTTGGTAGTGAAAGGAGAGGAGGCAGAGACCTCTGCATACTTTAGACTCTCACTTTCAAAATGTTCTGGGATGCTGGAGGAGAGATGCTTGGATGTGTCTGAAGGTGCAGCTAGAAGGAAAGGATGCTTGTGTGAATTTTGCAGTCAGTGAACATGAATTGAAGTTGCTCATTTAAGATTCTCCCATTAACATCAGTAAATTAGTCAGATTATCTTTTGTTCTTAGTGCCAGTGTGTGTTGCTTAGGCTTGTACAATGCATTAAAATCCAGGTTAAAGATTGCCTCAGGTCAAGTCTGTCTGAACTCACATATCACAAAACAGTTTCAGAAAGTCTCAAAAAAAAAAAGTTTGTTTTAATTGAGTATTGTATAGCAATGTTCCACCAAATCTGAATTTGTCTTCCAAAGGCAACGGAGATGATGCTGTTTAATCAAGGTGGCTATTCAGCTCATAGAAGTACCTTGTTACCTTTTCTGGGGTAGAAGAAAAAATCAGATTTTAGTCAAGGTTATTTTTAGTCTGTATTACTTGTACTGTGCATGCTTATTTATGCTAATCTGAGGTTAATTTATAGAAACAATGGGAAAATGTATGATGTTGGATATGGAAAAATTCAAGTGGTCCTAGATTTGGCAACAGAAGTAATTACTAAAGTCATATCTTTTGCCCAAATTCATATCGTGTAACCTACAGGCTCTACTTTTCTTTCTTTTTCATTACTTTTTTGGGCACAGCATTTATTCAGGATTGTGGGAAACTACTGAATATAGGCTGAGGTATCGTGAAGTCTAGGGAAATCCCAACGATATGGCTGATGCTACAATTTGGGGGAGCCAAGTGTGGAGGGTGCATTTGGTGGCTCTGTGTGAGTGACTGAGCTTAGTGTGGGTGTGTTTGGATGGTCTGGCATTGAGCCTCTGTGTCTATACTGTGTAGGTAATCATCTGATTTATTGCATGTCCTATCACTGTTAAAGCAAAAAGGAGATAAAGCTTATCCCCTCTTTGATAGAAAGCATTGTCCTATTTTCAGTAGCATTCCTAGTATGTACTTTATCATTCAAATGAACAGTTTTCAAAACAAGTTTTAAGCCTGTCACCAGCCCATCCTGGTTGGATATGTTCTTGTTCCTTTATTTTTGAACCTTAATTATAGCTACTCAGGATTTGTATTACAAGTACTGTTCCATGAAAGCATTGTAGTATTGCATTCCTTATGTTCAAATTTCTGTAATATATTTCCATCAGAAAAGTATTCTACTCTGTTCTACTTTCTTCTTGTCTAATTTAGTGAGCGGGTTGTTTCACCTGGTTTCTTAGGTTGCTTTTTTTCTGCAGTTCCTAAATTTACTTAGTTTAGCACAACCCTGCTAAATTTAATCAGCTGCGATTTGCTGTAAATCAGTTGATAAGATTCTATTACAGGATCTTTTATTAAGATCTGCATCTTGCATGAAACTTAATTGCATATTTTTCTCCCTTTCAGCAAGCTACATTGAGCGACCTCAGCTGATCAGAGCAAAAGTGCCAATAGTGAAATTCAGGGATAAAGTGAGGCAAGTATTCTGTTCATCATAATCTTTTAGACTTTGACATGGCAAAGTATTCTATATATGTACTGCCCTTGCAAGTAGTCCCACTGTTACATGTGTTTGTGTGCTGCCATAATTGTATAACAAATTTGTAGAGGCAGCATGCAGTGGCAGTCAGATTATTGCCTTGATGATCTGAAGCACCTCTTGTGGTTGAGATGTTGTTTGGTTCCTCTGATGTGAATTAGGAGCAGCACATCACGTATTTCTGTGGCTTGTTTGTACATAGTGGACTACAAGTTAACAAATGGTTTGACAGAAAAGCAGTGGTAGGAAGAAACTGTTGTGAAATATAATTTTGCTTGCTTTGCAGACGTAACTATTGTGCAGTACAAACAACACTGAAACAAACTAGTTTGTGATGGTGTTTTCTTGTATTCACTGTATATTCATTATGAAGACATGAGAATAATTTAGAGGGATGTATTAGGACAGAGAATGATGTATTTCTCAATGTGTGTGGTAAAAGTATCTGACAGAAGAAAAAGTCAAGCAAACACTGAAATATGTTGACAGTCTGAGTAATGTTAATGTCTTCCTGTGTTCATTGGCTTAGTTTTGTAACACTGTGTCTGTTTCCCACAGTAGCATAGTTTCATTCTTCTTTGTGAATTGGATTTTGAACAACTTTAATGTAGCTGTCTTAACCTGCCTATATGGTTTTAACATTTACAGCCCTGTCTCTATCTTAAAAGCAAATAAGCCTACTTTTCTGACCTCTCACTATGAAAGCATATCACAACATATTTTTATCCCAATGTACCTTTATCATGGCTGGGTTCTTGCCCTGATAAAACGAAATATGTCATGTTTACAATTTAAACTATTCTGCATCATCAGTTTAACCTTTTGTTTCATCTGAGATTATATACACTTGTTGGGCTTTTTGCTTTACACTTTTTTTCAGTCCCATATTTACTTGAGTATACTTGCCTACCTTTTAAAAATTTACATGTTTTTTACTTTCTCGTCTAACAATACAGAAGAATGTTGTTTCTTCCATACTTTCTGAAAATATAGTACTTCTCAAGATGAAATTTGGATTATGCGGATTAGCTACATATAGCAATGCTAATCTTGTTGTGTATAAATGAAATTATAAATTCCTGGTGCAAATATTGAATGAGTTATTGTATTAAAACAAGAATATTTTTCCCAATTTAAAAAGGGCAAATAAACTCTAAAAAGAAAGCTTAAATATGCTACTGGATGGAAGTGATTTTTGTGATAAGATTAAAGTCTTTTTGTAAGCATTTCACTCCATAATACAGTCACTTTCAAAAAATAAGTCATGTTAATCATATACCTTACACATAGGATTTAAAGAACTCTTTATTTCCCACTAAATCAAAGTATGATCTTCTAAGACTGCACATTATATTTTTGCAGAGTGAAAACCAGTATTGTTCACCATCTGGTTTTCTGTATTGCTTTTGAGGAAGAGATGAATGACAGGGAATATCATAATTTTGGGTTGGGATTTTTTTCGGTTTGTAGTCCATTTGTGTTTTGTTTTCTGTCTTTGCAGTTACCCTTCTCTTACATAACCTGTCACCTCCATCCAAGTTTTGTCTTTTTATTTAAATATTTGTCTCTTTCCAGTCTCTTACCGGCCTCTTGTCTTTTGTAGGCTCAGATGTACAAAAAATGCATAGCCATGCCTTTTTTCACAGAGGTCTTGGAAAAATGGATTGGATATCCTGTACCCTGGGCACTAAGCCTGCCTTTGCCAAAATTGGAAGTCAAACATTACAAACTTCCTGTGAAAGCTAGTTTTTTGATGCCCAGCTGCTGGGAGAAGCTGGTTGAATTCAATGGGTATCTCTGTATCTGGAGGTGCACATTCTGATGTGTAACCAATGGTCCATTTATACCTGTACACGGCAGTTTCCCCTTACTTTGATTCAGTGAATGGAAAGTATTCAGTTTGTATTTGTTCTCTTTTATAACCTTTAAATGTAGGGGTTATAGGGCTGTAAGAGAAGATCCATTGCACTTGAAGACATACCACTTTTTTTTTTGTAGTCTTTCCCAGGAAATTATTCTAAAGCTGGCTCTGCTTCTCAACCAGCCTTTGATCAATTATCAAGATCTTTTTACTAGAGAGGAGAAAAAAACTCCCTCTTCTGCTACAGTTGATGTGCAATTGACTCTTTTCCTCTCCTTTAGTACCTTTTAGCAGAACTTGAGTCCCAGCCTTGTACTTGAGTACAAAACCTTCTTTGCTTGCCACCACTGCAAGAGATATTAAACATATATAGTAAAGTACAAAGTAACTGCAATAGAACTTGCTTCTATTGGCATCTGGTAAATACTCTTCTTGTCAATTTGGATTAATTGGAATTACACATGCAATCTGACAGTTTTTATTAGATTTGCGCATGCAAATATATTAAAATATATTAATATTCTTATGGGTGTTCATGCTTGTATTTACAACTGTGAAGTGGTAGTGGAAGTTTATTTTCTGTACTGTTATGTACTATGTTCTTAAAATATGTAAAAGGTTATGCTTGATACTAACTCAGATTTAAAATTATGCAGTGGCTTTGATGCAAAGAACGTTTTGATGTAAAAAATGTTTAAAGATGTAGAAAATGTAAAATGTTCAAAATACATAAAAATTTCTTGTAGGCCTCAAATTATTGTCTTTTACAACAATGAATGAATTTCAGGTCCATGTTCCCAAGGAAGTATTTGGGTGAACAAATGCTATATGAATGAAACTTGTGCATGTAAAATAGAAATAGCTGTATATCACAGAAAGCTACTTCTTTGTCTAATGATAGGCTCTTCTTGTTGCAAGTTAGTGTTGATATGGCTTATTGACCATGAATGCAATGTAATTTCTTAAGTATTGTGAATAGTTAGGCTGTATATACAGTAGGAAATTCAAACTTGGGGCAGTTTGTGTTGTAATTAAAGCAGTTAGTGTTTGTTTGCCTTATTTAATCTTAATGGAATGAAAATTATCAAAACTGTTTTATTGCAAGACACGCAGTGTTTATTCAGAATTGGTTTTATTCCAAAGTACTGATTCTCTCTTACTGTCATTTCAGAAATTACCATCTAACCTCTTCCACTTCTTTCAGAGAACATTTGCATAATTTCCTAGACTAATACCTCAGAGAATCCTTCCTGATACTAAAAGATATCTGTAGTAAATCATGTGTAATGCAAGTGTAATTGGGAGAAAGATTTGGTAAAAACTAAAAAAGATATCTTAAGTTGTCCTAAGGTCTAAATTTCTATCTTCTTGTATTCTTCATATAAAATAACAATTAAGTTTTTATAACAAAGGAGTTCAAGTCTCTAAGTGACTCAGGTGCTATAAACAAAACTAGAGGAATCGTGACATTTAAAGCTCTGAAGAAGGTTTCTAGGGCTTTGTAGTAAGATTACATTTCTCTGTATTTGTCATAAAGTAGATAGTAAACATTCAGGAACTGAATACCATGATGCTTGATTTTTCTTTTTCTTCCCTAACAGCAATGTGGATTTCGACTTGAATGTAAACAATGTTATAGGTATAAGAAATACATTCCTTCTGAGGACCTATGCATTCAGTAAGTTTTTATTTTATTTTCTTATTTCTTTAAACTTCACTTTTAGAGTTTGTATTTTTATATTGATATGCTATGAAAATTTATTACATCATTATACCTACATATATAATTACCTATTTAGCTACATTAAGTAGCTTGTAAGTTCCTTGCTCATTCTAAATACATGGAGAAAACATCCAGGTATGTTTTTAATTGAATATAATATTCAGAAGATAACAAAGTTACTTTGTATTAAGGTCTACTTATCTACTACAAGGGCTACTTCAGATATTCTGCAGATAACAAGATCATGACAGTAGTGGTTATCTAGTGGTATAATCTCCAGTTTCTTTTATTTCCTTGCAGCCAATGACAGTATGGATGGCTGATAGCCAGCTATGTCTGTATGCTATTGCAGTCTTTCCGTGGAAAATCCAAAATACTGCTTCAGTATTTATACTAATCCCAAATCAAAATTGGTTTGTGTCTGCTTAGGAATTTGCATTTTAAGGAGAAATTGTGAAACAGCGTTGTGAAAGGAAAGTAAAAAGAACTCTTAGTGGTATACTAAGGTTTTCTTTCTTAGTATTACAGTGTCGTTTGGCAGATAAGTACAGAAAGGAGTGTGCCTCAGGCTGTTTCTTCTAGGGCATTTACATTTATTCCTTTACAACTTTCTTCAGTTCTTGCATAAATGAATTTCTTTGTATTTAGGGCAGGCAGTTACCAATAGAAGCTACCTTCACTAGTTAATTTTTACTAATATTTTAGTCAGAGTATATTTGTGTTCCATATTCATGTTACTAGAAGTGTCTACAACTTGTCCTGGATCAATTGGTTAACTCTGATTTCTTCCAACATTCAGAAAGGGGTATATCCTGGAAAAGGATTTGTTTTCAAGGTTAAAAATATTAGGAAGTAATCATTGTCATTTATGACTGTGCATGAGCAGTCACTTCACCTAGTCTAACACTGATTTATTTGTTTGTAGCTTCTGTCACAGATTCTTTACTCTTTTCAGAAAAGAGTGGTGGAAGCAGTCCTAGTATCCCACCTTCTCTTCTGTTGTGGTGCTCACTTTTATAAGGCTGGCAAAATGAACTTTTTGTTTCCTGATGAAGGCTAAATAATACTTTCTTGAGATCAAGGAGTGAGTTAGTAGCCAAGGATTGTGATTGAAACCATTATTTTCTCAGTGTTCTAGACCTTCCTAAATAGTCTCACTGTATCAGGCATACAGCTTGTCTGACTTGTCTTCCTTGGACCAGAAAACTCAGGTGACATAAGGCAAACAAAACTAAGTGGAAGCTTTTATTAGACTGTCTCTCTCCACACTTCTGTAAGTCATATCAGCAAGGGTGG